>VYZP01033723.1:973-75235 GCA_013400635.1 Hypocryptadius cinnamomeus
AAAAAAAAAAAAAATTAAAAATTACTACTTCAGAATCAAGCTGTCTTCTATTTTGTCTCATAAAAGCATAAACCAAAGTGCTGCTATTTTTTTCCCAATCTTCTGTGAAGGTTAAAAATTTTACAAATATAATTTAAAACCAGGAAAAATTGGTTTTAAGAGACTGATAGTGTTGCAGATCAAAAGTTTATTTCTCAACTATTTGCTTAAGTCCTACTCATTGTTCATGTAAAAAAAAAAAAGTTACATAATTATAAAGTAATTTCCAAACAGAGCTCAGTGAGGCACACAAAGGGATGTTTACTCTCCAGTGTATCCTAACAGTAGAACTGTAAAACAAGAGATAGTTTTGGCACTCAGTAACTGAGGCTTTTTAAACTAGCACTTTTCACTTGGTTTTTCTGGTTCCGCAGCATTAGCAACAGTCTAGATACTTAACTGAGCTATTAAATAGAACTTGAGACACAAATGAAGAACTGATTGGGTCACATTGGTGCAGGAACACCAGCAGGTCTCCCAAAAATATCTTTTATGATACTGGCAAAGAAAAAAAATTCCTTTACAGTAGACAGCATTTCAGTGTAAGTTATTTATTTTTTGCATTTTACTTAGCAGTAATCCTTCTTGCATCAGGGCAGGCAGTGCCATTGTCCTGTTTTGTGAAGAGAGATACTAGAAGAACAGAACTGTTCACTAAAAAACAGGCCACTTATCTGAATAACCAGACAAAAAAAAACCAGAGACCTACTTTAAAAATTTTTTAAAAGCCTGCCTTAGGAAAGGCTTTAGTATTTTCTAAAGAAATCTTCCACCAAAACCCAAAAGCTATGGTTTTGATTAAAGCCCAGAAAGAGAATGAAAGGATGAGTGCCATGAGGCCAAATCAGAGAGGTCTGCAGTACATACAAATTTACCTCTGAGTACCAGAATACCATATTTTTATCACCATTTAAATCCACCATTGAAACTACAAATCGCTTCCCACAGGACAAGATGTAGTTTCCAGTCCACACTTGCCCTCGAAGAGCAGCCTTGTTTCAGCTGCATGAAACTCCTCATGTTGCCTAGCTGATAGGTGCAGCTCCACGGCAATCCTGACTGGGAGCTGCAGCTGCTCCTCACCTGAACCTCTCCTGGCCCAGGAGCCTGAAAGCCTACACTGCACACAGCAGCCAAGTCACACCTTTTGTTTCAGCAAGGTGAGCTTGCTGAACCACTTCAGCCAGCCACACAAAAGCACCAAAGGTAAAGCAGAGGGGCCAGGCATCACATTCCAGGCAGCTCAAGCACCAGTGTGCTGGGCAGAGCAAGGCACTGTGTCTCCTGTTAGAGCCACACATGCTACAGCAAAAGGCAGACAAACAACTTCTGCTCATGAGTTATTTATTAAACAGTTTGTATCCCCAAGTGCAATTTAGAACTTAGGTTGCTGGCAGAATACAACAGAAAACATGTCCCATCCCTCAAGCATTGTGAAAACTCTACCAAGGCACACACACTCGAGGACTGTTTTTGTTACAAGCCCTTTCCTCATGTTTTCCTTGTATTAACCCTTTTTCTGCTTTTTAACAAGCTACTTCTCATAACAGCTTTGCTTTCTGAAACACTGTTACCTCAAAAGCTAACAAGGATGCTCTCTAAACAGTCTTGCCCTCCTGTGCCTAGAGTCAGACTTGTGGCAGTTTACCTGCTGTGAGAGCAGGAAAAGGTAACTCCTACTGGCCACAGAGGAAGATGACTGAGGGTGAAGCATTCAAACAAGGAACCATTTTCACCTGCAGATACAGAGAATTGCTGTCTTCCAATCTCACTCACGAATGTTATCATTTATATTAAACCCTGGCTAAAAGCTGCCACAGAAGGCCCTAAAAACCAGCACAGTAAAAAAGGAGGGACTGTTCCAATTCACAGGTTAAGTCTATGAAGAGGTTCAGAAAGGTATGTACCCTCTAACATCCTTAACACAATATCCACAGATTCTACGGCACAGACAACAGTCAGGCACAGGGGCTCTCCCCAAGGAGCATCTCCTGGTGCCACTGCTGGACAGCAAGGGCACCCAGAAGGGCACTTTGCACAGGTCTCCACGGCCTGTGGATGGCAAGCAGCAACATCTCTTGGCCCCATCACTGCACAGTGATGCTTCTAAACCACTGCAGAAGTAGAAACTCCCATTTTACCCTTCCCACATCACCAAGGGTGTTATGAACCTCCCACTATAATATACACTGACAATTCTGAGCAGTTTCTCCATCCAGCAGATTGCTCTAGTGCCTGTCCCAGAGCTCTGTAAACTGCAACAGAGCTGAACTGACCTCTGGACTTCCAAAAGCATCTGTGAAAATTGGCAGCTTGGAAAGAGCTGTGAACTGCAACACCAGGGTGTGTGCATCCAGAGCTGTACACTAGCAGACTTCTGGAAAGACCTACTATCAATCTGTATTCTGTTCATGCTTGGAAAGATTTCTTGAAAACAAATATTAAGAGGCTCTTTTCAAAGTCTGGTTTTGGGGATTTTTTGTCCCTTCGTTTTAGTCTAGCTAAAATGAAATACTCGTTTTACATAAAGTGATGGAATTTTTCTGAATGCTTCCTGCTTCTGGAGGCAGGATTTATCAATTATTTTCACACTACCTCTTTACTGGGCTCCTGTTAAGATCTGAAGCGCAGAAAGATAATTTTTCTTTCCTGAATTTATACTAAAGCGATAGAAAATTCTGTCACCTGAAGTTATAGTAGTAACTGAAAAAGGGAAAGGGAGGAAAGAAGGATGTGGAATCTTACTTGTCTGGGTTTTTCACTCTGAATGTTGCATTAAGAGCTTTTAATCTGGAATCTGCCTGAAAAAGGGGAAAAAAAGCTTTGTTAATTTAATGCAATTAAATTTCAGTGACAAAAAAACCTCAGCCTTCTGGCAGCACCATTAGAAAAACGTCCTGCCTTCATGGCATATTTAAGTCTTCAAACATTGAACAAGTTGACACCAGCTGCCCTGAATGTCAGATTTTTTTATTAAAAAGCCAAAAAACTACGCTATTTTTGTGAATATGATGTAAACAGTAACCACTAAAAGAAAGCTGGTATAATCCAAGTCCCACAGAAATAGTCCCTTAAAATGCTGCACAAATCATGGACTTAAGATACACAACCCCACATTCTTTTTAGATGAAGCAATTAGGTAACTTAAGACCATATGGACAAGCTATTTTATATTTCTCAAACCAAATAAAACCAGTGGTAGGGTGACCTCTATATGCTCTTTATTACCAGGAACAGCTCCCCAGTGAAATCAAAATCTTATATATGTTGTTCTCTTACTTTTTATGACTTGCTTTACAGAAAATATGTAATTTGTATATCAGAATAAAGCCCTTTTTAATGCAATGTTCTTCTCTATAGTAGAGCATATATAAATCTCTACAGAATAAAATTCAATACCTAATTAAAAAGGTAATCGACTGCTTTGACTGTTTTTGAGATGTTGGTTTACCAATTACTGCAACAGTAGTATTGAACATTTCTAAGAAGATGAAGGGGGTTTTTTTTTCCAATTTATTGAAGATTAAACTGTGCAATGAGTATTCACTCCTAATAAGACACCAACACAGACGAGAGATCCCAACCTCATCCCTGAGGTCCACATCACTACAACTCTTCATTCCTACAATGCATTTTACACACAGCTCACTCAGGGCTCATCTATACCAAAGAAAAACACCAATTGTGGGTAAATGGCTGGAGTTTACTTTTGATCAAAACATCTTTCTCTTCAGCAAAAGGAAAAGAAATCAGCACACCTTGCAAGGTGTATAGATTTCTTGTAGTGTACTCCTTTACCTAACAGGCTGCGCCACAGCTGCAAGCAGTAAGTTGCTTCAGCAGTACTTGTTAGTGCTGATATATGACAAAAGACTATTTTGTGCCCTGTTAGAGAAAACTCAGAGCTTGAAGAGCTATTTTGAATTTGTCAGTGAAGGGTACAGTGTCTTACCAAAACAAGAACAGAGCCCATCCTTTAGGGGCCTTGTAATAGCATCTACAGATAAGACAGGTACAGACTGAGATGGTTTCACTTCCCACTACATTTGGGCTGAGCAGAAGATACCCATGCATAGCCTAGAGAAAAGGAGGCTCAGGGGAACCTTACTGCTCTCCACAATTTCCTGAAAGAAGGTTGTAGTGAGGTAGAGGTTGGTCTCTTCTCCCACATAACAAGCAGTAGGACAAGAGGAACCTGCCTCAAGTTGCTTCAGGGGAAGTTCAGATTGGATGCTAGGAAAAATTTTCTACCAAAAGGATTGTCAGACACGGGATCAGGCTGCCCACAGAAGTGATGGAGTCACCATCCCTTGATGTGCTTAAAAGATATGTTGATGTGGCATTCAGGGACATGGTTTAGTGGTGGACTGGTGGTAGAGTCAGGTTAACTGTAGCTGTTCTTCCAATGACCAAACACCAAAACAAAGCATAACCCACAAGCTGAAAGGTAAGGGAACAAAACCCTCCAGACTAAGACTGACTGACACTGGGAGAAAGCAGGTTCATTGTCACCACTGCATGTGACACTTCTCTAAGAATATCTTCCAAAGGGAAGACAAGGCAGCATGGGGAAGCATGTCCCAGCAGATGGAACACAAAACACTGCAGGAGATCCAAATCCCAGCCTTTATGCTTAAAAGAGCACTTCTGAAACTTGATTAGTCTTGGATCTCCACTACCATACCCCAACAACCCAATACACAAGCCAGCTATGATTTGGGCTGTTCACACACACCTGCAGGTACTCCTCACACATCCTCTCATAGTACAAACATCACCTAGATACACTGACATTATCAGAGTCCTTCCCTCTGAGCAGCTATTTCCCAGAACCCTGTATTTATGTTAAAACAGCAAGCACCAAAGCCATTTGAGTCTGTTGGGGCAGCAGGCACATCAAACAGCTTTACACTTAGGAAGGACAACTTCTTACCCTACAGTTACAGGGCAAGTGTTTGTCTTCTGTCACAGGCACACATCGTGCTCTGAAGGAAGAGTTCAGTAGGTCCATACAAACACTGTCAGGCAGGAAGCACAATCCTGCCAATGCTCAATCATCTCAGTAGGGCTATTTCCTTTTTGCCATTTGCAGCACAGTAACTCTCACACACCACTTTTGAGCATTTACACCAGAGTTAGGCTTCTAGAGAAACATCTGTCCAGTCTTAAAATTGATTTAAGAGTGACATGCACAAGCATTTTAAAGATGAACCACCCATCAAATGAGGTACAGCTGAGGAGTTTTCAGAGAGTTAACGCCTACTATGATCCCATAATCATTTATGTAAACTAAAGAGAGATGGGAATTTTCTCTTTCCTACAGGAAGGGTTAAAATCCCAAGTGACAAATCCCTTAAATTAAAAATCTCTTAAAAAATAAGTGCTGGGGTTGAGAGGGAGAAAAGGCATGATTTAATGATACAGCTGGCAGAACAAACAAAGTCTCCAACATCAACATTCAGCTATAGCATGCTACACTGCATTAATACCTAATTTAAAGTTTAGTTAGAGAGTTCAAAGCCCCTCAGACAAAAAAACACATCCTGCTTAAATGCAGCAGAGGCAGCACAAACATACACAAATGGTCTAATTTGGGTCTAAAACATGCACTGAATTGAGGTTTTTCTTCCAGTGTAGTGCTAAATATTGAGAGTTTATACCTTAGATGTAGAATAAAGAGAAGATTCTTTCTACCAGGATTTTGAAAAAGTTATTTTTCTTTCCTAAGGAAACTGGAACTGTGAAAGGGAAAACATACACAAGCAAATCTAGAGGGAAAACAAGACTTGCCAGTCTCTCATTTAATCTACAATGTGGTTTCAGGGAAGCAAATATTCTCAGCATTCTGCTATGAGTTTTCTTCCATAAACACACCACTGTGTGTTCTCCTGAACACACCCTGCCAGTACAAACTTTCTGAACTCCTATGAGTGTATGCAGCTTCAGAGCTTTACATTGTTTGCATTATGAGCACTAGTAGTATGCAAACCCAACTGTGATGGAAGAGAATTATTGTCAACTTAAGTTATCAATTGTAAGTGTCAGTATCAAAGCCCCTTGGACACTGAGGATAAGAGCACCAGGGATTTTCTTTAGCTCTCACTATTTAGAATAATTCTTCATAATCCACCTAGTTCTCAGCTGTGATTTCATGAGAGCAGATCACATTACAATGAAACAAAAAGCTCAGTATTTGTCCCCATATAGTAATTCTTCCAGACACAGCCCAGCAATCTATCAGCTTCTCAGATTCTTGACCTGTACAGACACACGACCTCAGACCATTTATTCCTGCAAGTCTTCCACCAGTTTACCCAGCCATGAACTCACTGATGTCAATGAGGATAGTATTACTTCAAGACACATTCTGTTAAACAGTTAAGGGGCACCAAATCCGTCTGTCTTAGTCCCTTTCACCAACTGCTCCTTGCAAAGAAGTCCTACAATTCAGATCTCTTTGCTTACCTTTTTTTGACACCTTGCACCTCTTACCAGACTAAATTTGACACTCACCTTTAAAAATGCTAAACTAAACAGAAAACACAAAACCTCACTGCTGTGGCCTCAAGTGCATTACTTTTAAAGCTCATAAGGATTCTACGTTACCAGCAGAATTACACAGGCACAGAACAAGCCTGCTAGAGAAGTTAACTGCAGTGCTACCTATCACATGCCAAGAACATCACTGGTTTTTGTAACAACAAGTATTCACGAAGCAGTCAATGCCTTTAATTCATTCTTACAGCAAACATCCTTTCATAAATAGCCTAAAACGTGTTTGCTGGAATATGCCTGTGTCACAGCAATCACGAGACAAACAATTACAGTAATTACCTTCAACTGAAAAACAGTCTCATTCACCATTTCTTTCCATCCACCTTCCTAAATACACAGGAGAAGAATGTTCAGTTAGAGTGATTTAAGAATGCTGCAGCTTTTGCAAGTCCCTGTGAGGAGAGCCTATATCAAAGGAGCTTCTCCAGTATGCCCGGCTTCTGCCTCAGCTATCCTCCCCATGTCTTCTTAAGAATCTGAGTTAAAAATAATCAATCATTATGTTGTGCTTACATACTAATCTCCCCCCAAAAACCCTCTTCTCAATTACCTCAATCTATCAGCTGGGAGCAAGAGCCACACTGCTTTGTCTAAAGAAGAGTAGCTAACATGTTTTGCCTCTGAGATTACCAGCATCTCCAAGGACCTTTGCATCTCAAGGCAAAGTGAAAACAGTTTGCAGTCCACATGCCATCATCTGGCTCATGTGTACTGCTGGTTTCCACTGTTTTCAGCTCCCCTACGTCGGCTCACCCACATACTGTACCATGGCAAACATAGCTGTTCAGTCCAGTATTTGGGAATCTCTCATCAAAGCACAGAAAAAAGAACTATCCAACATCTAAAGTTGAAAGCTGCAGAATGCAATGTTTAAGCTGACAATTGGACCACAACTTCTGTGACAATGTATTGTAGCAGTTTTGGACCACAACACAGGAATGGATGATCCAAACCACAAGGCTAAAGAAACCATGGATATCCAAAGAGTGAAGTGGAAGCCAGTGCTGTCCCTGCACTCAGCACTATAGCATGGTAACTAGTTCAGCTTTAGTCCTATGGAAGAGCTCCCAACCAACATGGATTAAGTTCCCAATCAGCTGTTCCAAAGAGGTGGAAATTCTCTCTTAGGAGCCTTACAACTTGACTAGAAAAACATCATAAGGTAGATTAGAAGGGCAACTGTACAACTACAGGCTGCTCTCAAGAAGCTTTCAGCTGGACAAGTCTTTTCCACCTCAAGTTTATTCACATTGTCTATCTTTCCTCCTGACACAGAACAAGTTATGGGTCAATAGAAAAGACCAAAAGGACGTTATCTTAATTAAATAATCACTAAATAATGTATTTAGAAATAACTTTACTATACCTGCATTAAAAATGCATAAAAGATTTTGTCTTGGCAAAGAACAGGATGTGAAGCCACACGTAACAAGAAGTTTTCCAGACCAATTCTTCTTCTTTCCACAAAATCTGGATCCATATTATCTGCTGATAGCTTATGCCAAACAAAGTCAGCCTAGTTAAACAGAAGAGTGTCAACAGTAAATTAAAAAACAAGCAAAACAAAGCAAGCCACAGTTTCGGTTTCCTTACCCTTTTTTCTGGCAAAGGTGGAACAACAATGTGTGGGTAGGTAACTGACAAATAATTCCTCAACAACTCAAATTCACTGTAACGTCGCCACAGGGACTCCACTGGGGCACATTGTCCCTCACTCTGGGACTCAACAGCTCTGAAAGATAAAGCAGCAAATTTGAACATTAGTGAGCCATCGCCTACTCCCTCAAAAACCATCAGTGCAATTAGAACAAAAGCCCCAAGTGTAGTAGTAGTGATTACTGCATGACTTGCCCATAACCTAAAGCAACCTTAGTTAATTTCATGCCTACATACTTAATTTAAAAATATTCATAATTTCTGCCTGATAGCACTTGAATTTGCTAGGAACACAGGAAAAGTCAATGCACTTACACATCAAAAACAAACAGGTAGGTCACAATCAAGTAAAGAGACACGTGGTTTAGTCCACACCCTTACAGAAATAGCCCTATTTCTCTTGGAACAGTGTAAGGTTCAAAGTTAGTAAAATTTCATGAGTACCTGAAGGATACAGAATACTGTAAGAAGAAATGGAATTGAGAGGGAGCGTCTTTGAAGGATAAAAATTGACTTGCATACAACAGTTGATACAGTTACAAATACAACTTTAAAAATATTAAGGTATTTTAAAGGATATTTTTAGAAAAAGAGCAAATTTCAAAGTACTTCCAATTTTCTTTTTTTGTTCGAAGTGACATGTTTTTATATTTAAGGACTAAAATCTTAAACTAGCTAGAGCAAGCAGGTACAAAATTGATGTGTCTGAAAAATTTGTTGAAGACTTAAAAGCAACATGACCTAGCAAAGTAATTAAGGGTTTTATGTTACTATAAAAGGAGAAATCATTGAATATAGGATTGGAAAGTAATACAAATATTTGACGAGAAAAGTAATTTTTCATACAAGACATTCAAAGCAATAGAAATAATTTGCAATATCATAAAATAAGCATTGGGTAGCTACACTTCCAGCAGTTAGCATATGCCAGAATAAACACAGAGAATTCACACAAGGCACTTAACAGAAAACAGTGATGTCTATATCTACTTTATCCTTCATTTAAGTGACTAACTAGCACACAAAGCACACAAGGCACAAATCTACAAGGAACAGTATTGACTGCTGAGTTTGGAAGGGACCTCTGCATGTCTGTGATCCAGCTCCTTGCTCAAAGCAGGATGTTCTGAGCCACATCCACTTGGGTTTTGAGTATCACCAAGGACTGAGACTCTACCACCAGACTGAGCAACCCACTCCCATGTTTGACATACCTCACAATAAAGAGGTTTTCTTACTTTTACCTGGAATTTCCCATGTTTGAATTTGTGGGCACTGTCTTTTGCCCTCTCAGCATGACAGGAGGAGTCTGACTCCATCCTCTTTACCTCCCCACCACGTACTGATCCACAACTGCTAAAATCAACTGTCTCTTGCACAGGCTGAACAATTCCATCTCTTTCAGCCTCTCCCTGCATGTCAGACAATCCAAGCCCATAATCATCCTCACAGCCCTTCACTGGACTTGCTTCAGTAAGTCCACATCCTTCTGGCGCTGGAGAACTCAGAACTGGGAACAATAAATTATAAACTACAAGTAGTTACTCATATGGTATTTAGTAGAAGAGAATGCTACATTATTTTTTCCACCAAAAGTCAGGCTTTACAGTTCTTGAATTAATAAGAACTTTGTGAAGTTTTAAAACATCTAAGTAGCACACAAATTATTGATAATTTTTTAAGCTATTCTTAACCGACAAGGTCAGCTTTCTAATGATCTTACTGAAAAACAAACAGCCCCACTCCAAAGCTGCCCCAATTATTTGACACATTTAAACAAAATACAAGGTGCCTCTATTTGTGAGCCCTCATTAGAGAGGAACTATATGCTTTGGTTTAGTTACATCTTAAGGTGGAATACAGAGGAATGCAAAAGATGCTTTTTAAACTTAGTAATCTGCAAAAAGTTTTATGTATCTATCAAGCCTTGGGGAAAGGACATTCATTCCAGGTGACTGAATTTGTAGGGAAAAAGAAACTTCACAAGTAAGAAGAAAAAAGAATAAATTCATAGCATTGAACACAAACAGCTGCAGATCCAAACTGTTTGAGAGTGACTCAAGAGAAAAAGGTGAGTACACTACCAACAGCCACTATTCACACTGCCAGCATCCCACAGAATTCTTCCCTATTAAGAGTATTTCAATTCAACGAAGCTGCACCTGCAAATACTGAGTTCTGAAGAGAGTAAGCTCAGCCTAGCCTGGACTGACAGGCTGTGCAGCATTCCTTCCCACACTAACTGCTGCACCATTCAAATATTACAAGAACACTTCAGCTCAAAGCAGGTATCTAGTGATAGAACTACTGATGAGTAAGAGGTAAATTTGAATAGATAAGGAATTGAGCTACTGTGCTTCAAGATTAATTGTTTAGTCAAAAGCTGAAGGCACAAACATTGCATTCCTGGAGGAAAAACTCCCAGCAGGGTTTGGTAAACAATCTGGCCATTCAAGACACATAAAAGTAATTCAGAATTACAGATCCTTTTTATCTTCAGCTTCAGTAGCCTACCAGCCAGCTGCACTTACACCATGGGATTCAAGACTTCCACATGGGTTATTGTCAACCCTTAAGAAAGACTGCTACCATCAAATACATGATAGTATTATGGGGATCCTGCCTGAGAACAGACTGCACAAGCAAGCATAAATAGGGAGAGAAGAAAAACACAGGTCAGGACTGCCCTGAGAACCCAGCCACATCCCAGGAGGACACATCTGTGCTGCAGATACAGATGCAGCTGTGCCAGCCTTCTGACAGGAGAACGGTCCATCTCTATAAACGTCTAAATCATGCTTATAATGCTCCGTAATTGTTTTGCAGAGTTAATTAGAAAGTAGGAGAAGCAAAGGCCAAGCTGAGCCTTAACTGTGGGGGTTTAAAAAAAAGAAAAACCCTTTCTGAACATGCCTGCTTATCAGCTTTGTATTTGCTACAATTAATAAGAACCCATCAGTTATTTGAAAAGAACATAGTAGTAACATCTCAGTCCACACACATTAAGCAGAAAAATAAAAATTAATCAAAAAATATAAAAGGTCATTTGGGAGCACAACACTTCAGCAGAAAAGGACCACAGCTTTATAGAGAAGCCTAGTCCTACATCAGCACAAACCACTACCTTGTTACTTGAAGTTTTATGCCCACACAGGGCCTCAAGAACTCCAGGAGGAAGGAAGCAGACTGCCAGACCAGTTCATACCACTCACTGCACGTACCCTGCCCACAATGAAGACACTAAGGAAGTTTACTACATCTGTCTACTGTCAATTTATTCTGACAAAGCAGATCTGTGGACAACAGCTAGGCTTCCCCCAGTCTCAGTTAATCAATCTTTACAACCCTTGTGAGGGACGCAAAAACCTCATTCTATACCTGAAGATTAAATTACTACCAGAGAATCTTGAAGGTCAAACCTGCCTGTGTAGTTCATTCTTTCTTAACTAGACAGCATCTGATACAACCACCTCACCACTGAGTGTGTTAAGCAACCTGACATTATTCTCATCTCAGATCATACTTGTTTCCTTTATTCTAACATGCATTTACTCTCAGTGTCTCAGGAGTGCAAACACTGCCTTTTACAGCTGCTTTTATCTTCATCAGCAGAGCACTTACATAGCACCTAACAAAGAAGCCATGCTTCTTTAATTAATTGATTTGAATACATTTAAGACATTTTGAAATTGTTAGTATCAGTTGCACCCCCCAGGCTTACAGTAAACCTCCAGGCTGTGCTCTCTAGAGCACACAATGCTGCAAAGTTGGGTAAAGGAGGGGAGCAGCAAAGCTCTTTGCAAAGCTGTGGTGGGCAAGCACTGCACAGCCCTCAGTTAGGAGCCTGTGTCAGTACCATGGCCTTTTAAATGAGGCAGCAAAAGTTTGAAACTGCATGGATGGATTTAGGACAGACAAGCAAGATCAGAGAGTATTTTTTTTAATCACACCAAAAATGTCTTTGCCTGATTACATATGAGGTCATAAAATATCACCAATTACAAGAGCATTTCCTCCCCAGGAACACTATTTCAGAAAGGAAGTAGAAATCCACAAAGGTACTTATTGGACTTAATACCTTCACTACCATCTAATTTTTTAGACCACGTTATGAACTTCCCCATTAAGTGCAAGTATTGCAGACCAGTTTCAATTAAGATTATAATCACTTGTTGACATTCAGTCAAACTTCTCAATTTGTTTGGTTCTAAAAACACAATATAATACTTGTACAGTCTTCAGGCAGGAAAACCATATGTTTCCCCTTTAAGGACACTTTTAACAATGCAAGTTATTCATCGAATGAACCAACCTGCCTGAAAAAATTAAAAATACATAATTGAAACCTTCAGCTTTTACATTTATAACTGATGTTATCATAACCAATTCAAAGATTACATTACTCCATGTCTCATTTATTTGCCTTAATTCAAAGTGTCAATGTGAAAACTTTAGTCCATCTAATTAACCTCTTCTCACTTCCCATTTAAAACTAATTATCTTCAATGAGCCATTAAATAATTCTGAATGAAATAAAGACAAATGGCTGTGAAGTACTAAATCAGACAAGAAGGAAATACACAGGTTTATTTCCTTGTAAAAGTAATTATCTATTTAATGAAGGAAGCAGTAACTCTGCTTTCAACCTTTGACCTTCCAGTGTATGAGAAGTGACACTTCCACTCCCTGCAGTGGGCAAGGTTCACTGCCTGTGCAGAGGAGCACCATTTTAGAGGGATGGGCAACTTTTTCCAATAGCTATTTAGAAATAGTCTCTGTATTCAGGCCTCTCACAGCTGATGTTTAATACAGCAGTTTAAGACAGCAGCCATTCTACCTGGTAAGCTGTATGACAAGGAAGCATTTCTCTTGCCAGAAGATTTTTCACAGCCAGGTGATTCTTTGATTTTTTTATACTGTCACCCAGTTTATTGTATTTAACTAAAACATACATTTGTCAGGAAGACGAATGATTCATGGTTTCCATCAAGTAAAAACCAACAGAAAACTAACTTCTCAAATCCTCTGTCTTCTTTCTGCTCCCAACTCTCCTCTGCTTAAAGCTCATGCTGAATTTAGACTTTTTCCCTCATACCTCCTTTGGAGTACTTTGGACAAGTCTTCCTGACTCCCACTGGAAAAATCTGCCCCTTACTGTTCTATCAGAAGACAACATTTGCCCTTTGTGGGCATTCATCCTTTGCCTCTTCTCAGGAAACCCATTCCTGGGCTTTTCACCTAGCCCAGTGTGAAAAAGGAAACTTTGAGAAGGGTACTAAACAAAATATAACAAAGGAAAAACTCCTGAAATCCCACAATGTAGCACTGCTATCACTGAACTGTGGCCTGGCCAGCTACTGATTTCCAAGTCCATTTCTCTCACAGAAACTTTCTTTAGAAGTTCTTACACTTTGGATCAGCAATCCAAGGTCTTAACAGGGAAGCAGGCAACACCCATATCACAATTTAACTAGTGGAAAACTTTCCAAAGACTGTAAACAGAAATAAGGCTAGTAACTTCCAAGCCATACTGAGGGAGTAGAAAGGAAATAAAACAAGCCCCCTCGTCAAACTACTGTAAAAGAAAGTGAAGACTAGTAGGGCTGGAATCCAGGGATCCTGCTATTAAAGTGTTCGATAGCAGGCTGCACAAACTTGTGCTCCTTTTTCCTAAAACCACATTTAAAACAGAACAACAAAAAAAAATACACGCTAGTCATCATATTGTTTGATTGGGAAGGCCAGGATAGAAATCTTGCAGTCAGCAGGGATGAAAGGAAAGTGAACTAAATGGAAGTGTCCTACCACTACAGAAGAAATAGTTTACTTTAAAGGAGACCAGGAAAAAAAAGGCATTCCCTGCATGTCCTATAATTAAAAGTGCAATACCACAGAGCACTTTAGAGGTGCTCTGCATTCTGATTAATTTTCAGCTCTGTCATGGAAATAATAGGTACAAAGCCAGGGGTCAGACTCAGGGGTTTATTCTACCTGAGTTCTTGTAGTTTCATGCAGACTCTGATGTAAGACACAGCTGCCTAAAATTCTAACAAGCAAGTCCGGATTTAAGTAAGATCATGGATATTTGCTACTTCCCTTACAGAAAGCAAGTGATATGCTGAGCACAACTCAAGAAGGAATATTTAGCTACACATCTTAAGAATATGTGCTTGCCTTAATGCCATTTCCCACAAACAGGTAGAAGTGACCTCTGTTCTCAGAGGGAGAATATAAAAATTGATTTATTTTTAAATAACTGTATAGTTTAACAGAAGCTGTGAAACAAACTGACATTATGACTAATTGAATGGAAATAGCTCATCATAAAAAAATTGAATTAGCTAATGCAGAAAGGTCTAAAGCAAGAAGATGTTCTCAGGAAGAACAACCCTTGGAATTTCCTGATGCTCTGCAGTCTACAGCAATGGAGTTTGTTTTGTCTCAAAGAAATATATCTACATCAAAGTATAACATCTCAATAACAAAAAAATCAACGGAAGTCAAGCAAAAATGTGTGCATAGCAATAAATCTTTTCACTTAAAAAGAAAAACTAAGTAAAACCATCACTTGCATTTTGAAAACATTTTCACCAGCACCAGTGAAACTCACGTGTTAAAGGCTGAAGCACTCAGCTCCTCTTCTAACAAATATACCGTGGTTATAATTGTATCCATCTTGTGTCTCTTAACTCACCCAGATAGAATTCCTCAATTCAAACTGAAATTAAATCCTAGATAGCAGTAATGGCAGAACCCCAGTTCACATAAACATAATGCAACTATTATTAAGTGGTCTTCCCTTTATATTGCTATAAACAGTTTTATTCTTCAGCTACAAAATATCTTATTACCCAGACAAATTACTGTGAAGCCCACCTACAGCTACAGGCTCAGCAGGAAGCACATTTAATAGCCACCAATTATATTTATGCAAGAAGTTTTGCCTTCTCAGCAAAAGGAATAGAGAACCTATTTTATTAGAGATGTGACAAACACACATTTTCAGTCACTCTGTGACAAACATGTAATTGGTCTTGGAATTTGCTGACCACAGAGTAAAATAAATCCTAATGAAAGAACACAATCTGGCCAGCAAAGTACAGCTTTGCCATGACGAAAGAACAACTGGGAAAGACCGGTGGGAGCAACTCTAAAGTAATGCCAGGATGACTGGAAAAGGAGATGCAGTCAGCATGTTCTGGGGCTGCATAAATCTGCCCCCAGAGTACACTTCATATCACAGTCAGGCCCCAATGATTCAAATTTTCTTCTCTTTTCCTTCAGAAATATCATTACAACAAAAATCATTACAACACTACTAACACGAGAAGGTGTGATCTTTACTATCAACACACTGTAAAAGTATTTTTAAGCATATAAACAACTGTCAAAGAGCTACCATATTTGAAAAATGTATGTCTGTTTTGCACTTTGTTCTTTAAGGTTAGCAAAATTATAGTAAACTTATCCCAGCAGGCCTGCAGTCAGTGTGGCTGGTGTGTCACAAGCAAAGAAGCCTTTTAACCAGCAGATAGAAGGCTTATGTGACAGTATTACAATCTGAACTCTTCAGAGCCTTTGCAAAGTGCAACTGCTTTGTTTCAGAAGATACCTGCTTTGTACAGCAGATAATTCCAAAGGCAAGGCCCAAAGGTTAAAACTAGTAATAACAAGAAGAGCTAAACAAAACTCATAACAAAGCTTAATTTTGAAATTCTTGCTTCAGCTGAGTAACATGATCCCACATAACAGGAGTCATCTGTTACTATTTGGGAAGTAAGGATAAGTTAGAAGAGATTTTAAAGTTTTGCTCACTACTCAATACTTTAAATTTTCTGCTTGTGGTACTAAGAATGTTTATCATACCAGTAGTATTCATTTTGTTAACACAAGACGATTAAGAGCAGTAAGTTCCCCAGTGAAAGTTCAAGTTAGTATGAAGAAAGGAAATAGTTAACTAATTCTAACCCTTAAACCATCTACAAAGAGTATGTGGTAATCAGATCAAGCAAAACACTTCAAATATAAGCTGAGCAATAAATTTTGACCACATGACATAAGTCACGAGACTTCTCTCTTTCTTGTCATGTCAAGCAAGCCTAGCAGTTACTTTAGACCCCTCTCACATCCAATCTCACAAATATGTGTATCAATTTGTCCAACTTATGTCCAAGAAATAATCACGCAGTTGCTGGCACCATTTTAATGCAACAACTTTCAAACACACATTTTTCCATCCAGCTCCAAATGAAGAATTACAGTACACAGTTACACAAAACCAGCACTAGCACTGAACTGGAGATGAGCTGCCAAATTTTCATAGGAAAAGATCCTCCAGAGTGGGTTGATAGCCACATAACAAAGCACAAAACAGCTAAATCCTCTCATCAACTGTACCTGATTATTTTTAGGGATGGAAGGAGGGAAAATCTGTTCAGAATGGCACATCCACATATGCTTGAGACTGAGCTCTCATCACCCACCTAGTCTCAATGAGGTAAGCAGTGTATGTTTCTTGTATGTTCATGGCATTCCTCCCAGTCCGTTTTTCAGCTTCTGAAACCGTGATTTCCATTTTCTTTGCCAAACAGTCTTCCATCTTTTTAGAAGAGGAAAATAAAGATTCATGTAACATTAACCACACAAGGCAAAGGCTACTAACCTTGCCTCCCCTTCTCCCACACCATATTTGTTCAAATAAGACAAGTCTCTGTGGAATAAAGGCTTGGACAGGGCTTTGCTTTCTATCTATGTTCTGTATCATATTTGCAAGTGAAAACTGGAAACCTCCTTTAGGGGGAAAACAGAAAAGTCAACAAACTGACAACTTCACGTACCAAAAACCACCCTGAGCCAGGAGGATACAGAAACAAGAAATATTTTCCATTACAGGTAACAAAGTAACCTTTTTTCAAAAAGCAAACACACTAACCCCAGTATTTTCTATCCAAACACTTCCCAACTACCAGTGAATTCCTCTTCAGGACACCCGGGACACATGTAGCCACCTCTCCCCTTTGACAGGAAACCGAATATATCCGGACCAAGATGTTTTTCTTTTAATCTCTCAGAGGAGGATCGTTATCTTTTACACACTGGCCGCCAGAAATCAGTAGGGACCACATGCCCACCATGGAAAGGCAGAGCTGCACTGAGCAGGGAGGGGGAGTCATTTGTGAAATTAAGGGGGGAGGGGGAGAAAAAAACATAACTGATAATAATAAACAATAATCTGACATTAGGGACGAGGACAGAGGATACACAAAGCTCTCTCACAGCGGCCAGGACGGGGCTGAGAAGAGAACCCCGCAGCTCAGAGGGTCATGCTGCACAGCTCTGCCCCGCGCTCCACCGAGCAGGGCTCGGCCCCAGGCAGCGAAGGAAGGGCTGGACCCACCTGTAGCCCCTTCCCGCCGCGGGGGCAGCGCGGAGCGAGCGCCCGGCCCCCCGAGCCCCGCCACCTCCCCGCCCGGCCCGGGCAGCGCGCTCAGGAAAGCCCGGTGCTCGCCCGGCGGAGCAGGCCGAGAGCCCGGGGAGGGGGACGCTGCCCCTCCGCCACCGCCCTCCGCACCCTCACCGCGGCCAAGGGCTGCTCCGGGGGCGGCAGGGCGCCGTCTTCTTCCTCCTCTTCCTCCTCGTCTTCCTCCTCCTCTTCCTCCTCCGGGCGGCTGTCGCTCGGCTCGGGCTCGGTGCTCTCCATGGGGCTCGGGGGCTCGGCCGCGGCGCTCCGCGCAGGCGCTGAGCCGGCTCCGGGCGAGCCCATGGCCGGTCCTAGAGCCGGGCCGGGCCGGGGTGTGTCCGCGGGGCTGCGGCCGGGGGCGAGGCCAGCCGGCCCCGGCCCTGGCCCTCGCCACCCTCCACCGCCGCCCGTGCCCGTGGAGAGGCTCGATCCGGGGGTGCTGAGGGCGTCCTGCCCACCCTGGTGCCCAGAAGGGGCTCGTTCGTGCCCCTGTGCACGGCCACCCCTCGCTGTGACCGTGCTCCGCTCACCCACAGGCAGCCTTGAGCCTCCTGTCCCTGTCCGGGACAAAGCTTTCCCCGGCCCCTCACCCGCACTCTTACAGCTGTAAATGTTTATTTCTAAAATTTGTTTGTGTCGTTGTTTCCCCTCTTAGTTCTCAGATCATCGAAGAGTTTCTCGTGCCATGCTTCGCACACCTTTCCTGCTTGTTTTTTGGTTGATTTGTTGGTTGGTTGGTTGGGTTTTTTTGACACCCTGTGTTGTTATAGCAAATAACACACCTTAAACAAAAATTAAATTCCATATGAATGGGAAATATTTCAGATACTTTCTCATCTTTCATCTATAGCAATATTTGTCACTTTCCTTCATTGAGTCTCTTTCAGCAGCCATTAACTTTCCCACAGGATGTTTGTTAGCATTAGGCAGCTCGGGTTGTTTTTTTAAAGCCCACCAGCTTGTTATTTCCCCACTCACTCCTTTAGTAGTAGTGAAGGACTCGGTCGTGCTGTGCTCCTTTTGCCTCACCCTCCTGGCTGCCAGCCTTTTCCATCAGCTCTCTCCCAACAGTGGCTGGACATGCAGAGGTGTGTTCTCCTGCCCACCAACTCTGCTGGGCAACATTCAAGGATGTCCCATCCTGCCACGCTTCCTCAGGAGGGATTGGTAAAATCTGCCAAGTTCAGCTCTGGGGAAGCCTCTGACATTGTTTAATGAAAGCCCCAGCCATCCCATCTCTTCTCATTGAACAGGAAAAAAAACCCCTGTACATTTCTGTCATTCTCTGTCTGTCTTTTTGGAGAGACATTCAGGAAGTCCACCCTTCAGCCCCTACAGAACATCATACACTGTAGATTTATACATATATACATCTTCACTATTGGGTTCATTCCCTCATGATCCCATGGTGCCTACACAGTCCCTCTGGGACTGCCAAACTGGATGAAGAGGTTGTTCTTATTTATTCCTCATTCTCCAAATACCATTTTGGACACTCAGGAACGGTGTAATTGTTCCCTGGTTTACATATCACATCAACCCTTGAGATTTCCCATTCTTGCACCAGATTCATGTCCTTTGATTCAGGCACTACACTCTTTATTATTCTTATGTAGCTTCTTTTTCTTTTCCTACTCTTTTCAAAGCCAGGTTAAAGGCCACTTTGGGGGATTACAGAGTTGATATTATGGGCTTCTTTGCTTTGCTTTTTTCTGCTTTGTGTAGGAAATGGGGTTTTTGTAGTGTTGACCAGACATGAATTTGCATACATTTTTCATCCAAAAATTAATCTTTTGCTTTCAACAGCAATTAAAATAAATCTCAAAATCCCCTTTGAAGACCCCATGAATTAATATTTGGCGTCTGGTTTCTATTCTGTTGTCTTCAATGTTTATGCAACTTTTTCCTCAGATTGTTTGAACTGATACCTCAGTCTATCCTTTCCCACCCCTCCACCACTGTATGGAGTTTCCCAAGCTTTTCCACAAAAGGCTTTCCTAAAACAAAAGTTTTTTACAAGTATGTGAACTGTGATTTGTCCTCTGAATAGGACTGATTTAAGATTTGTTTTCTAAACCCAAGGTCCAGTTCAGATGTAAAAGCACGATTGCATGTTGTAAGACACAGTCTGCTTTTCATTAAGCTATGGTTTTCTTATGTTTACTCAAGATGTACATCAAGATACATACCTTGTATCAATTACACTTGTATTTGCAGCATGTGCATACTGAAATTTTTCTGATCCCTATCAGTTATATAATGGAAATATTTATGTGAAACTCATGCAGGATATCATACTTTGTACTAAATATTTTTATTATGGAAACAACATTATCAATAAAGTACAGTAATATATTGTGGGTCTAACATTCTATGATTTCAAAAACTATTTTCACTTTTGAATTTTCTTCATACACTAAAAGATGTGGAGAAGAGTTAAAACATTACATATATAGGATGAGGGTAGTGGTAGAAGTGCCTAAATCAAGATGACTGTGAGCCTGGGTAGCCCTCACGTACATTACAGCCTGGAGAGTTCAGAGGAGAGTGGGATGTCTTGAAAAGAACAATGTGCAATGGAGAGATCTTCCATAAACATCAAAGTCCTCTTCCTGAGCCATGTTTCCCTACCTCAGCCTGCAAAGTGGGATAACAGTATTTCCTCACAGCATAGTGCTGCTCTCAGGAGAACTTCCAGGACTTCTGCTACTTTGGTCAAAATAAACTGTAGTGCTTCCCCCCTAACTAGGCACAACCACCCATGCACCCAGGAGCTCCCTGAATCCCCTCTTGTCAGGATGTGAGTCCAATCTCCTCCAGGTCAATCTAACCAGGATACTCTCCTGCTCTTCAGCATCTTCACTGGGCAGCAGGTCCCTTGTTCTTCGACTTAAGGGAAACTCTACTCAATTTCCCACCTACAAGTCCCTTCAGTCTCTGAAGCTGCCCTGACTCCCATTACAGTCTCTGGAAAACAGGGAACTCCATCTTTTCTATTCTGTAAATCTATTTGTTTTAATCCTACTGTTACACTGGATAAACTGCTTTTTGATGGAAGAAAGTTATATTACCTTATAAACTGGTTTCCTGGTGTTTTTTGTTTTATGTGTTCTTACTGGATTTTTTGACAGCCTGTGATGCTCTAGAAAATAACACACCTCAAAAAAAAAGCCATATTAATGAGAAATATTTCAGATATTTTCCCTTTTTTCACAACATTATTTACCAGTATCTTCATTTCAAGTTCCTCATCTTTCAACTTCTTAGAAGTAATTTGATTTAAAAGATAATAAAACTACTAACAACAACCATCATGCTACTGAGAACCAGACCTAAGCAGTGGCTCTGCTTTGCATCTATCCTGCAACACCCTCAGCCTTTCAGTAACCTCAGGAAGAGAGAGTAAACCAGCCAATATTCCTGCTGACTGTGTATCCTGTGCAGGATCTGGCTGTGCCGGTGCTCCAAAGCAGGGAGGTTCAGCACAGAATGGATTCATGGAGCAACACCCTGGAGCTGAGAACCCACCATCCACACCACACATATTTTAGCTGATAATTTTTAGGGTGCCTCTAGCCCACTCCCAGGGACTGGCCACCCTTCACAACTTCCAGTTTAGCTGCTATTGAAAAAAACCCCCATGTGTGCCTGCCTTAAGGCTGCCTTGTAACACAAGCCAAAGCAGGAAGGCCAGGAGTTTCTCTTCAAAAGCACATTCCTGATCCATGGTTCAGGCTCCTGGATCCTATCATAGTTTCACTACCAGTAATAATAATACAAAGATCATGAGTCAGGCTGTCAAACTGCTCCTACTTCCCTCTACAGACTAATTCCTCCAGAACTGACGGTATTTGCTCTCCAGAGGCATCCAGCAGCCAAGGTAATGCCTGGTTGTGCTGTTGGTCTGCAAAGGCTGATCCCCACTGAAGAGCCTGGCATCAGTCTGCGTGTGATGTCCTTGGTGTGTGATAGAGGCAGCAGAAAACAATGCTTGCTTAGGATCCCTAAGAAAATACAGAAGAGGAATTAATGTCAAGGAACTGTCAGTAAAATGCACAAGTAGCTGCTTCAGCATGGCAGGATGCAGGCAGAAAAGTAGGTGAGTTCAGGCTCCTCATAGACATATTTCTGTCATCTACATATCTGAGTGAAATGAGTACTAAGGTATAGGAAAATCATCATTTTGTTAATTTTCCAGAGAAAGAGTGGAAAAGAGATATGGGTGACTTTTGGGATAGGGAAAATCATTCAATTTCACTCAGTCTGAAATAGGTAGCAGTGGTTTCCATCCCTTTCAGCAACAGCATATCTCAGTACACAAATAAAAACAAGAAAACCAAAACTAATCCACATTTTTGAAAGAATCTGTAGAAACACATCAACAGTATGAATGAAAATGTATTGAAAGTGCCTTCAAAAGCAGCTCAAAGTAAGCCACGAGAAAACTTCAAAGGAAGAAAGCCAGATGACGTGTGACAGAATTGAAGAGAAAAAAAACCACCAAGCTAGCTCAATAACATTGTAAATGGTAGAGACGGTCAGACCTCTACTTAATCTTGGTGCAGCTTGGAAGCAGTCAAGGAAGATGTTACACACAGTCTGTGGGAAGCTAGAACTTAGGCCAGTGTATCTGGACTATGCAAAGACTCCAATGAAAGTCAGGCATCACTTAGAAAATGCAATTATCCTGTGTGGCTACCAAAATGAGCATTAGCGGAGAGGCTGGAGCGCAGGGACATCGGCAGGGCTAAGGAGAAGGGCTTGTGGCAAAGCAGCGAGGCCACCTGTGCCCAAAGGAGGAATGGCTGTGTCCCTCAGGAGGCAGTGCTGGCTTTGATTGATTCCTCATGCCATCAGGTCATCAAAGGTTACCACACCACTGCTAGGACAAGCTGTAGCAAGGGAATGGAAAATGTCAAGGGTCATCATGGTATTTTTCCTTAGGTGGTAGCAGGGACCACAAGCCATAGCACCACATCCAAGATCTCAAACATCAAAACCCTGTGAAACTGAGACAGTGCAAGGTAATGAGAACTTTTCCCAGAGACTGATGGGCACCCTCAGTGCCACCAGGCAATGACATTTGAATTTAGTCGACATTCCCAGGACTGGAGCCAGTGTCCTTGTGAATGCAGGGTGGAGACAGAGGCTGGATTGGATCCACACTGCAAGGTGCACATCTTCCTCAGGCAACTGCTGCTGATGGCACAGTGAAACCAAGGCTGTGCTGATAAGATGCAGAAGTGATGACATTTCTGGGGTTTAATTAACTGCCAGGACAACTTGGGGGTAGTACAATATGAGTGCACAACATAAAAACAAATCCATACTCATGGATTTGTGCTCATTAGTAGAAGCTAAGCCCTGATCCTATCAGCTCGATGTTTTCTTTAGACCTGTCTTTTAATACTTCAAAGTATAAAACAAACTCTCCTAACAACAAAGACACTCACAGACCTCATCTGAAACCCAACATCACTATTGATATAAACAGATTAAAAAAGAGCAATGCAGATGCAACAGATATTAGTCCAGTCGTGTAATGTGCAGGCAATCAAGAGGGCCAGAAGGATATATCCAGACTGCACAAGTAAACCTAACACCTTTTGTTGTAGTCAGTAATTTTAAACCCAGTACCCTGCTAGGATCTCTGGGGCCTGGAAAGCGTGGAGGAGGTCCAGAGAAGCTCAGGAGCATTGGCCCTTACATTAGCACTGTCTGGGGCATGGCTATGTGGTTCCCTTCTCTCTCTCCCTTCACATTCCCCGTCACAAGAAGGTGATTTTCACCCCTGGGAATAATAACAGGTTTGACTCACCAGGTTACCTGGCACATGTCCACTATGAATACCCATGCAGGGGTATTCAGTGCCCATGTTGGCAGCTTCAAATCTATTGCTTGATTGCTGAGCCTTGCCTCCCACAGTAGAAACCCAGGCTGTTTGAAACCCTCCTTTAAACATATGCTATATTGTTTCAGGTGTCCAAAGTTTTATTTTACTTCTCTAGTAAATATCTTCCAGCTCCTAAATGAGAACTTTGGGAAAACTGCTCCCACAATGCAACTTAAAAATCACCCTGCAGAGACCTTACGTTCCTCAGCTTAAATCCAGCCTTCAGTGTGTCTTGAGTTATGAGACTGTCCAGACCACTAATAGAGGAGCAGGGGAATTTACACCAAAAGGAATAAACAAGCCAACAATAAAAATAACCATTTATCTCTTCTTCCTCCCCAGTGTCTTACTCAAAAGGTCACTGTGTTCTTTCATGGAAGCAAAGCTCTATAATGTGAGTTTAGGCACTTTAGGCTAAACCCCAGAGTACTCACTTTTCCCCAAGTAACTTTGGTGGATTTTTAGTTTGATTTTTTTTTCCTTGGATAAGGTCTAAGAAATAACCAGGTTCTCCAGAACAGAGCTGGTAGTCAGGTCAGTGGAGCACATGCTGAGGGGCTCCCCTGTTGACCTGGGGTGACTCATGGCATAGTGCCAGCCCCACTTCCCTCCTCTTCTTCAGACAAGGTTTGCCTGAAATAGCCTCAGCTCAGTGGACTAAAAATGCAGGCTGCAGGAAGGTACATCTAGCTCCCTGAAATCTTACACAAGGTCTGAACAGACAGACAGATTTCCTCTGCACAGAAAGCAGCTGGCAGTGCCCAGTGGCCAGTTTAGGAAAGCAAACCTCTGCCCATGTCATCATGGCAGCTTGTTTTGCCAAGCAGAAGGTGTAACACTATCTAAAAATATGTATAACTGTTTAGGAAGAGCAGGACATGCATTGCTCCCCAAAAAATTTTCTCTTGCAGAGCTTCCTGTAGATGTCCAACTGCCTTGTAAAGATTCCATTGCATGGGACAGCTACTGCCTTTGCTCTCATTTCAGTGAGATCTGGTCACAAGTTTCTCCCTAAGATTATTCTGCAGACAGGACAAAGCATTTTACAGGGTTCGGTTTGGCTCAGAAGTTGTTTGGGATTGCCTGGAATTTTGGAAAACGCAGATCCTGCAGCTCAGGGTCCCTGGCTGCAGTGACATTGTGCAGGCGTCCTGCTGCCTTCCCAGGTTCTGCTGCTAGAAAAAATAATACCCCATGCTTCTCCTGCACTTCCAAATCCTACAGCAAGTTTTGTCAATGTCCACCATTGTTTAAAGCCCCTCTGGACTCCAGCTGGGGACATTATTTCTCTCCAAGTTTCATAGGCAGCAGGGGTTTCTTCCTGGTTTTAAAGGGGGCTCCCATGGATCATGAATAACTTGTGATGTTGCTAACACAAGCCTTACCCAGTTGTCTTGTAACACACACAAGAGCTCACATCTGAAAATCCAACTGGCAGTCTGAGAAATCCATGGGCATTTTGAAATGCTCTGAATCCGAGAGAGGAGACTTGGCTGGTCACCCCAAGAAACCACTGTGCACAAAGCAGCTCCAATATGTTTGTTGGAAAATCACGTCTTTCTGAAAGTTTGCTGAATGTTTGCTCATTCTTAGTCCTCAGAGGCCATATTTGATCTGTGGTAGCTTGAACCAGGGACATGCAGGCATTTCCCCGTGGTCAGGCTGAGCTGACTTGCATCTGGGCACCCTGGAGCAAGTCAGGCCAAGCAATCCTCTGCAGAGGCGTGTGTGTGTCACCATGGCACAGGAGACACACTTTATGTTCATCAGCTCTGCCTGTACCACATCTAACATCTCCTCTTTTTCGTTTTTAAACACAGAAGATGGGAAAAGAGATACTATTATTTAACACCCTAACAGAATCATTTATATAAATAGTTTACAAAACAAGCAGGTGCAATTTATCAGAAAGATGGATACAAAGAAAGAGCCTTCAAGCGCAATGGAGGAAAATATTCACCATAATGAATACACACGCAATAGGTACACCACATATCCACCTCAAACTGATTAATGAACCAAAAAATTTACCCCTTATAAAAGGGGTAAATAAAAAGCTTTTCAGTAACTGTAAAATATTATCTTATTTTTTTGGCTGCAAAAAGCCTTAACAACAACATCTCTTTCTCTGCCACTATCAAATACATTGATCTGAAGGTTTGGGTAGATCATAGGGCAAGAGTTTGAGGATTTTACTCCTCCTTTTGCCACTGATCAATTGTGTTAACAACCAAGGCAAGTCAGAATTCTGCTACATTTCACAGTTTCCCTTTTGTAAGTGGGATAATATTTCTAACTAGTTTTTGCAGAGCAGTTGGAGATCTTGGGGAGAAAGCAGATATTTAAATGCCCTATGTTATTATTTTAGGCCCTGATTCAGGAAAACATATATGTTTAAATCCTGCTGCTTTAATGGGTTGCAAGCACCTATTTTAGGTTAAGCTCACATTGATGTGGTCTTCCTGAAAAAGCTGCCCTAAAACTTTTAATTATCCCTTTATAAATATAGCCCATTGAAGCTTATTTATGAGATAATTTCTAAAATACAGGGGGAAAGTAGTGAATTAATGGCAGCTCAGCATATTGAGGCATTACCTTTTGTGCTTTACTCAGATGAAAGACTCATGCAGGAGTACCCATGCCTTTTTGATTAGATGCATGCAGCAGGCTTTGGGTCCCCTTCAAAGATCCTTGGGCCGTATGGAGCCAGGAGCAGCTCTGCATTGACATCGGGGGAAAAAAAAAATCAAACTCTTTTCCTCAGAGCCTGACTTCTTCCCCCAGCCCCCTCCCCTCATATTTGTATATATTTCGAGAGGAGAGTCAGGCTTAGCTTGTTCATAAACTGCAGTTCCTGGGCGGACCCCACGCACAGCTGGGCTTTAGCGGCTGGATCCGCCTTCCCGGCAAGCCTGAGCCGGGAGCCTCGCAAAGAGGGGCTCCGGGCTTGACAGCAGAAACGCAGGAGACTGGCTGCACCGAGGGAGGATGAGCTGGTCAACGCCGTGAAGCTGGGCTTCTGCTTGCCAGTGGGATCCAGAAATGGGCTACTGGAGGAGACCGGCTCTGCTTTCCTTACTGCTGCTCTCCTTGTGTGAGTAGAAAAATGTTTCTGGTCAGGCAATGTTTTAAGCAACATACTCAGAGAGGTCGTTTATTTTTCCTTCCTCCAGCAAAACGGCTAATCTTTGATTTCTCCCCTGACAGCAATTAGCCAGAGGATTGGAAATAGCAGAGAGTTTAGTTGAATGCTCTGCTACGACTGCATGAGCTGCGTATTTCTCCTATGGCGAGGGGCAAGCAATTGCTTGGTGGAAAGCGCTGTGTGCTCGCTTGGAGCAGCTCGCAGATGTCAGTGTTTACAGTGCAAAAATATATATAGGTCAGCATTACTTGTTGGAAGTTTTTATTTTATTGAGGGAGATTAAAAGCAACTGAAGTGCACCGCTGAACGATCTGGCTTCGACAGTGTCCAGATGTGGTGAAGTTTGCAGCTTAGAACTTTTATCAGCCCTGGTTTATGCGCAGAATTAATCGAACTATTAAAGAAGGAAAGAAGTGGGGAGAGGGGGAGGAGAAGAGTCTTTGCAACAACATCTGGTTATTCGGCAAACCTTTCCAGCGCTTACGTAAAGATCTCTTTGTAATAAGTGCCCTGTTTCAGTTTTGATAGCACTTCTTCAGTACTGTAGATAAAACCCTCCAGCAGCACTTGAAAATGTGCCCATCCATGGTTTAACTTTTTCTTGTTTATATCTTGATGATTGTTTCATAACAGGGAATGGATTTGTATATAAGTGAGTGTTATATACACATCTCCTAAGTATGTGTGTGTGTCTTTCTGTATATACAGAGTCTGTGTATGTGTATACAGGCATTTATCCCTACAAAGCATATATTTATATATTTGCATGGACACTACTTTTAAAAGTGAACTCTTACAAACACAGACCTGTTGCCTTTGCTATAGAAATTTTGATGCAACCAAAATCACTTTTTGGTCAAAGCGATGAAGGAGGAGGATTATAATTCCAGTATTTTTGCATCCAAATGAAATCACTGGGGGCAGGGATCTGTATCTGTATTCACTTTACATGGGTCCCCCTATCTACAAGACCAGGGAATAAAAGAGTGATTGGTCAGTAATTTGTGTGTAGGCAAACAAAACCATGGGTGCAACTGTTGAAGCAGAGAACCAGATGAGGAGATTTAGGCCATAGTATCTGGTTGATTTTTCAAAGTTACAGAGCTCTATAGTATTCATTTTTGTAGATAATACCCTAAAGTGTGGTTTGAAATGTAGGATGCTATACTGATAACATCCTGCTAACTTAATCACATTTGGAGCAGGAATTACTACAATTTATTATTTAAAGCACAGTCTTGGGTTGTTTTTGGTAAGAAAGAAGACCACTAAATATCCTTCAGAAATACCTAATTTTGGAGTTATTTAACTTATGGTTTCCTTTTTCTGAAAGGCAAGGTTAAAATCTTGAAAGAGGCCAAATCAAAACATATCACCATTACTAAGTTCATCTGAAAGGTTATATGAGTGGTATGATGACAAAATTTGCCTCTGCACAGGGTAACAAAAATAAGCCAAGGCTTGTTCTCTGTGATTCAGCTCACCAATGATAGATGTTTTCTGGGGTTACATCCACTTCCTTTGCATTTAGTGTCAAGATTGACCTTACAGTCATTCTGAGAAAGTAAAAGTACCCAAGGAGGCCACTTTGCATTGGCATTAAAAGGGAAGGGAAGAGCTCGGTCCCCAAATTCCCCAAACTGACAGAATATGCACATTCAGCTGTTCTTCAAGCAACAAATCATACCACTCATGAAGCCTCTCTTTAAAGGGTGACAGCGATGCCTTGGTGGCAGCAGCAAAGTTGCTCCTCTTAGCACAGAGATTTAAGACTTACCATAGAGAACATGGCCCAGAACAGTGAAATTCAGCTACTGGATTTCCCTAATTCTCCATGGCCAGACCTCCCAAGGCTTCAAAATATCCATCCTTAAACTTCTCCTTGGTGGCAGTGCCTGCTGGAGGGCAGCAATTTTACATGGCTTTCTCAGCAGAAGGTGAAGACAGGAACTGTAATTTCACCACTGCTAACCCAAACCCTCACACAGGCGAGCAGAGAATCCTTCCAGGACAGAGAGCTGGTGCAGTCTTGGACTTACCTGGATGGGGACAAAAAAAGATGAGGATCATTCAGGACTGGAAAACTGTCATACAGAGGGGTGAAGTGTTCAGTGTCTTTGGGTTGGCCAGGAGAGAGCTGGGAGGTGAGCTGGCCATCTACAGCCAGGTCCTGGGAAGGCCTTTTCTGGCAGAGGGCTTCCTCTTCTATGGAACATAGATAAATCAAGATGTGCACACTGGAAGCTAAAAAGGGGCAGAACACAGTGAAGTTGTTCCAGCAGGTAGTTACTCAGGATTGGGATGTGGTGGATATTTGTTGCTCAAAGCCTTCAAGGTTGCAATGATTACCTGCTTGGAAGTCTATAACCTATATAGAAACTACAGATTTGATATCAGGATTACTGCATTGTGCACATGGAAACACTCTGGCATTAAAAGTAGAAATTAGGAGTTTTCCTGCCCTGTTTTCTATAAATATTGGGAAATTATCCCTTGTGCTCCATCTGTCAAGAACAGGCCTCACATCCAAACAGGCATGGGGCTGAGCTCAGTCTCATCTCACAGAGGGGACAGCAAAGCATCACAACTATCTAACCTGTGGAGACTGCCTCAAGAACATGAGCTAAGTGTCACTGGTGTGACAACAGCTCTCAGGGCTGTGAAGAGCCCCAGGAGCCTGGCAGAGCCTTTGTACATCCAACCTCCAAAAGAGGATATGAAACTCCAGACCTGCCAAGGCACATAGCTCTTACCAAGGGAGAACAAGCTATACCCTTGGGCTCTGGTGAGGTTCCAAAGAAAGAGAAAGAAGATTTTTGAAATGAGGTGAGGTTGCAGGTCTGCTACCCCAAGTCCAGAGCTCCTAGTTCCTGGGGTTTGAGTCTGCTTCCCCATAACTAAGTCTCCTGTTAAAAATGCTGATCTGCTAAAATATCCTGACATTTTTTGCCAACTCTCCTGGGCTCCCTTTGCCATGGTTGATGGCTCTACAGAGAATGTATTTGAGGGGTTAGCTCCTTATAGATGGTGGCTTTCTGAAGTCACATTCTCTTTCCTGCTTGCAAAAACTGTTCCCCCAGTGAGCCTCTTCAGCTAAATATATAGAGCGTATAGAATTCATAAATCAGGACAGGGAGCTCCAGGGCTGTCAGAAAAGCATCTCTGGCTTTTGATCTGCCCAAGAAATCTCTGACCTATCCCAGGCTCCTCAGGCAGCTTGTTCAAGAAGTTGGCCTCTTATTTCTGAGGTCACCAGAGTTAAAACCAGAGGTTGTAGTGCCACCAAAATGCCAGCCCGCTCCTCAGGCAGGGGATCTATTGGGATTGCAGCCCAACACCGATGCATGCAAAATTTAGGAACACTGGGTCAAACAGTGAGAGGACAAGGGAAGGAAAAAGACAAAGGAAGAGTCACTCTCCATTTCACAGGAATTTGCAGAAAGGAGCTGTGCAGGTCCAAGGACGAGCCAGAGCAGCAGAGCAAACCTCTCCTCCCAGGCTAAGCAGTATGTGAAGGCAGGCACTGCCCACCCCAGGACACAGGGATGGTTATGACAGTCTGTGTCATATTGATTTAATACAGCCAAAATAAGGAAGAAATTACCACCCTCAAAGAGCTCTAAGGGGCTACCAAAGCCCCACATTGGCTCGGTGTAGGTAGCTGGGTTGGGAGCAGGCACAGGATCCCACTGCCTGAAGGAGAAACTTGTGCATCCTACCATGAGGCTAAATAAGAACAAAGCTGCAGCAAATTCTCCAGTTAGGAAATAAAAATGGAAGACACAAGAAAAACCCTGACAATGCAGAACTGGAGTGTTCTGCAATGTTGCAAGAGCCATGAGACTCAGCAAGGAAAGTGATGGCTTATTTTCAATTCACCTTTACACACTTCCAAATCTGATGCTACGGTTTCAGTCCTTGTGTGAATTAGATTAACTGAAGGTCAAGAAGAGTGGCAGTGTACAGCTATGTGAGATGAATGAAAACTGGTATTTCCTCTCCCCTTGCACCTCCAGCTTTGCTCAGACTTGAGACAGGATAGTCATTGGTATAGCTGACCAACAGTAAAGCTTCACTCTGTATTTTAATAGGGGGCTTTCAGGAGAGAAATACTTTCTGAAATATTCGGTACAACTTGAAATTAAAACACACAATTTTCTAACCAAAAAATCCCAAGAACCAACACAAAACTGATGTTTACCGGTATTTTTATTTTACTGGTGTTATCACTGTTTAATGAGGGCCCCAAAGACATTTTTGTGTACTAGTAGTAAATAAGTTCAGCCAGCTGCAATCATGATACTTGTTACTCCCATTAGAGACATAGTTCTGCACAGATGTATCCCACGTATTCACTGAATATGCAGAAAGCAAACACTGGCATTAAAAACAGGTGACTGGGGCCTTTTATTCTGAGAAAGAATTCCGCTCTACTGCCTGTACTCCGCAGCTTTATATTGCTCTGTGATTTGCTCTGTCGAGTTTATTTCCTCAGGACATTGTTTTCCTCTCCCCTTAGTGATAACTCTTTGCAATAACATTTGCTTTCAGCCAGGCTCCACAGTGTTGCAACTTGCCATAAACTAATGAACTCTCCCATAGACTGTCATGTTTTCAAGGAAGCGCAACATCTGATACTTTTATTAAAAAAAAACAGTCCCACCAAGGAGACAAAATCAGCAGCTCCCACACACTCTGCTCTTTTCACATCCCGAGTTCAGCGCTGTGTGCCAAGTGAAAGCCTCGCGCTGGAAGGGGCCTCCGAGCAGAAGGGAGATAACACCACTGATGGCTGCCTGCCCTATCAAACCTACATTATGTCCATGCTGGACCCCAACTGTGGGATAACATTTCCTTAGGGATCTTCAGGGGGAAGTGAAGGAGTGGCTTAAAGCTGTCTTGGCCCTTCTTGCATGCATATCCCTGAATTCAGAGTCAACTCTTGTGATCCTGCCTCTGGAAATGATCTGTGGTGTTCATCAGAGTCATATTTCTTCTTCTTCAGTTGGTTCGTCTTTTTGTTACATCCCATGTAGTGTTGAAACTCTGCTGCCAGCTTCTGGTAACTGTCACAATTTTAGGAGAAGTTGGAGAGTCTTCTTATCGTGCAATCCCCTCTGAAGCCCATGCTTCTACCAATTATGAGGCTCCAAGACTTAAACTTTCATGGAGCTGTTGCACTGCAGTGTTTTCCTTCCCACTGATAAGCCAGGAAAAAATGACAGCTAATTTGTACTACAGCAAATTCATTGTGGCATGTGGGTCATTCATGTGTCCAGCTGTGACCACAGCCTGCCAGGCTTTGCTGGACACAGGGCTGTGGCCCGTGTGGACTCCAGCAGCCCAAGGACATGCCTAAACCCAAGAGCTACCCTGGGTTGCACAGGGTTATCTGGATTCAAGATTTTTTTTTTTAAGGACCTTATCACTATTTGAGCTGAGTGATATGAAGCAATCAGCCTGGGCATGCTGTAGTTGGGGGGCTGATGTGCAGTTCCAGCTATAGTGGGGGGCTGAGGTGGGCTTCCAGCAGTGGCAGCTGCAGAGTGTCACTTTGCAGGGTCCTGTGCTCCAGTTCCACCTGTGCCTCTCTCAAAGTGGCCACAACTCTCAAAGTAGTTGAAGCAGCATCATATTGGACACATTCCAGCTGCTAGAAGACCTCTCACCTTCCCACACTGTGGATGGAGATGTTCCCTTTAGCTCCATGTCAGTTACTCTCCACTGGACCCAAAACTGCAGTCTTTCTGGATAAGGAGATGTCCAAAGAAAGCTTCCCCAGCAGCTTCCACCTTGGCTCCAGACTCAGTGCTTGTGAGCCATGAAGATTTCTGGAGGAAATTCCAGACTGCCTTCACTCAGCCTGCAAAGAGCTGTTGTCCTGCCTGTGCAGCACTTGATGGCAAGTCCTCTAGCCATGCCTTGGAACTGGAGAGTCCAGACCCTCCAGGACCATCACACACCCCCTAATACATGCCCTGCACACAAAGCACCACAGTTGTGCTTGTGCCAGCCATGGGAACCAGCACAGCCATGGCAGCCAGCAAACAGGGCTGGTTTATTGCCCTGCCTTGGGATCCAAGCAGGGCAGAGCCCTGAAGCAATCACCTGAGCTTGCACCCACTGATGTCTGATATTGCCCCACTGTCCAAATAAATCTCTCCCAATCTCTTCAGTTCCAACAACACCCCTGTGAAGGTGTTCCCTCTGGAAACAACACACATCTTTGCATCTGGAAGGTTCAGAGACATCTGCTGGAGTTCCTGGCCACTAAGAGGGGCCTTATCTTTGGATCAACAATGGAAAACCCTGGGATTTTGATGCTGATCCATTCTCCCTTCAGCCATCCCAAAACAGAATGCTTAGCTGTATCCTGCATTGCCATAGTTCACTGTGCACCCCATGAAAAGTTGTTGTTGCCAATGTGGATTCATACCATGACCAGCAGATGTGAAAATCCAGAGAAAAATTTCTACACTTTTCCTGCAAAATCAGGAGGATTTATCCCCCTGAGTTATCTGGAGGATAACTCAGGCCCCATCCTGGAAACGGTTCTTGTGACTGCTGTGACTACAAGAGCTTCTGGTGCATTTACAATGAACACTGGTACAGACATTTCTTTTAAAAGATCCTTTGCTGCTTCCAGGTGGATTGTTAAATAAACTGCTGTCCATGCAGAATGAACACCTGTGTCCCCCTCGAGTGTTTGACTGAGCAGGTTGCCAGTCAATGCAGCTGGAACACGATGAGGAACATCTGTTTGATGTTGCTTGGTAAAACTTCCTGCCTTGGAGACTCTAAACACCAGCATCCAGCATGGAAGAAACTGAATCAGCTGCTGTCTTGCTGCGTAAAGCATTTTTTCCATGCTAGAGCTATCCCAAAATTAGCCCCAACCAGTCCATGATAGCAAGGAAGACCCTTCTTCTTACAGTGGGAAGTGACACAGACCCATAAGCTCAAGCAGTTGGATTAATCATCTTTCTTCAAATAGACCCAGGGTACAAGCATCCACAGAAATAAGACCAGTGGATCCCCTGGGACCTCAGTTCCTGCCATGCCTTTAATATGTCCAAAGGCACTCAGTGGAAGAAAATGCAGACATTCCCACCAGAGGCAGAAACTATTAGCTCGGGGATGAGGTCTCAGCAAACATTTACTGTGGTTTTGTATATGTGCCCTGTGCTCACCTGTTTGTAGAAGAGCATCATCACATCTGAGCCTTCCTTTCACCCTTGCCAGGGCTATCAGCTCTGCAACAGGCTTGGGAGGCAGCTCTTGGGCAGAAGCACTGTTCAGCATATTCAGATTGTGGCATGTCTCAGGAGGTGTCCAGAGGCAGGCTGCTGAGTTGAAAAGACAATGCACTACTGCAAAATGATGAGATTGTGGAGCAGGAGATGGTGAATAGAGAATATTCCCTGCTTTGTCATTTCTTCCATGCTGGAAGGGCAGCTTTGCCCCCTGAACCTCATCTGCCCCAGCTGCTGAGTCTCCCTGGAGCTGTGCTGCAGCTCTGCCCAGGGGCTGGGACTTAGGGGAGTCTTCTCTTTCTCCTTCAAGGGGGATCTCTTGAGAGGCATTACAAAGACTCACAAGCTCCTGTTACTTCTATGCGCGAAGAAAAAGCACTTCAGGCTCTGTCAACAGGACTCTTGGTTCCATTTCTGACAAAGATTCCTTTCCAATCCCAGTCCCCCTGCCCTCCTACCATAGCTCTCTTCTGCTTTAAAAAATGGAAAATATTCACTTTGAATTCAACCCTACTGGGCAGTGTGTTTTAGTAAGTTACAACACAAGCTCCTTAAAAGATATTTTTTAACAAGTGAAGAAGGGCATGAAAGAGAAGAAGACACCACCTATTTATGTGCTAAACATGGGATACTTCAGGAGAAGACGGAAAGTTTTTAGCATCTGTAACCCAAGCTAGCCTCAAGTTCCCTCTGACAGAACAAATTACTTAATTACTGTTAGATCTGGCCTAAACAGGGGCAAAATTTGACTCTACATAATAATTTCAGCAGACATAAAGAGCTGGCAGTGTTGGAACAAGTTGATGACAGCACATGGATGGAGAGTTCACAGAACATCTCTGCCCCAGCACCTTGTGACACAGTCGCTTGCAAGTCCTTTTTTCTCCTTGGGAATCAAAGTAATGCAAATGCAAAAAATGCAAACTGGTCAATCATAAGAAGTCCAACCAGAGATGAATAGCAGCAGCTCCAGTCCAATGTCTCTTTGTGGGCTCATCAAAGACCTTCCAGCAGATGGGATACCAAATGTGTGCCAAGAATTTCAAACACTCCTCAGGAAGTTCATCTAAATCATCAGTAATCCATTTGCACTTAAAACAGAGCAAACCCTGGTGCCCAAATGTGACCCAGATAATGTTTCTGATGTGTTTACCTATTTGGATGGTATCCTTCAATTTCAATTCCATCTATTCACGGAAACCCAGGATTCATGCAGAGCCTGAAAAATACACAGAAAATTGAATTCCAGAGCATAATATGATGATAATAGTAAAAAAACACTGACTGCTGCACAGTAGTTTTACTTGAATGGCAGTAGTTTCGGCAGAGCAATGTCTGCTAGCGACTTGCAGCTCACATGTTTTTGCTACTTGGTTGATTGCTGCTGCTTTTTCTGTGTAAAAGGGGGAACTCATGACTGCTGCATCTGAGAACGAGCTGTAGAAGCTGCAGTTAATTGGGATATAGGATGGACTGTTGATGCCTCTGCAGAAACAGGAGCAACAAAAATGATGGCAACAGCAGAGTGGGTTTGGTTGACTGTTGCATTCTGCCATGCAGCTCTCGTTCCTAAAAGTGCTCGAAAATCCTCAGCAATTTCTGCAGCAACTTGCAACAGGATGAGCTCAAACCACCCGTGCGTGGCCAGGCAGTGACTCCTGCTCCCCAGCAGTGTGGGAGGTGGGAGAATGGACTTATTTTTAAGACAAGAATTTAGTAAAAACCGAATCACTGCAAAGTGCTCTTCAAAGGGCTGAAATCTTGGAGCCCTCTGAAAACATGGCATGCAAATCACCAGTCATTAGAAGGCAACTTCCACTGGGGATGTGCCAGCTCAGCCCTCTGCAAACCCCATTGGCAGCCCACATGCCCCGGGCTGTGATGTGCTGATGATGCATTGCCTCACCCTGCAAGGCCCCAGATAAGCAGAGGTGCTGGCAGAGCTGCTAAAATTACTTATGAACTGCTGAATCTCAGCATTTCCCCACCTTCTCAGACCCTGAATATGTTGCTTTGCTTTCCATCTGACAAGGAGGAATGGCACATTCCCCTCGTGTGCTGTCAGGGCTGGAGGGAGTTGCTGTGGCTGTGGGGCCATGCTGTGGTGCTGGTGGTGGTCACCACACTGTATCCATGGTTTTCTTTTAGGCTGACCCCTGGCTGTGGGGGTTTTTTTCCCTCCCAGGCACTTCAGGCTGTGCTGCTGGCTTGGCTTGCTCTCTCTAGGGTTTTCCAATCCAACAGGGTGGAAAGGGCAGCAGAATATAGGAACAAAAAAGAAATGGGGACATAGGTGCAATGAAAGGGACTTGTCAAACAAGGTTGCACCTTCAGACACAGGATGGCTGCAAAACTTGGTTTGTGTCATAGCTCCCCTCACCTGACATTCATAGCCCAGCAGCTGAAAAATGCCTAAAGGGATGAGTACAGGTATTACCAGGCAAACCCACACCTGCTTTTGTCTGCCAGGGAAGCTTTTGCCTGGCCTGGTCATGGCTCTGGAAGTACTGACCATAATTACACAATGACCCACAATATCCAGCAGATAGGCAGTAAAAAACCCCTACTCTCAAGCTGCTGTCCTGGGCAATGTGAGGAATTCCTGTGCTAACCTTCTGTTCTAGTCCTCAACCCTCCTTTGAGCTGTCTTTTCAAGGAAGGATGCAGAGCATCTCTGCTTATCTCACAAAGGAATAAACTAGCCTCCAGCAGAGGGGACAACCCCTAACTTTTGAGTTTTCTCCTTGTTTCAGGACAGTTTTCCTCATGTAGCAAGTCAGCACAACGATAGGTGCAGGGGTGACACCCACATGGAGCTGTGAGCTTGCCCAGCAGCATTGCCCTCAGGGCTGTCCCATCCTGCCTCTTCACCACCTCATCTGTCCCTGGATCACAGCTGGAGTCACCTTTATGTTCAAATTCCAGCCCAGCAATTGGCAAATGATGTTACATGGTCCATGACCCCAGCCAGGTCTAATACAGCATTTCAGCTTAATTGGACTTAGCTTCTTGCCCAGGTGAAGTGGGTGCTTGGCTGCCTCAGGCACTGACTGAAAAATAATGCAAATAACATGCAACCAGGTAAGCCCCAACCACCAGCTTTACTGATATTTCAGTGAAGTGGATCCAGAAATACACACATCATTTTCAGACATTGCTGAAAGTTTCAAAGACACTGAGAAAAACAAATTAAATAGTGCAAAGCCACTACTGTTTTATCCCTTCCATGTTCCCCCATCCTCAGCTCAACATCTCTGGATGTAAATTGGTGTTAATGGCATTAAGATGCTGTCCATGACACCAGAAAGCAAGTTCTCCTGAAACAGCTTGAGTTCAGAGTCTAATGGGGGTGTAGTTTTTGCCTCACCTGATATTTACAGTCCTTCCAAAGCTCAGCAAGGGCAGAAGATCTTCCTTCTGGGCTGGGTCCTGCTGGGCTTCAGGACCTCAGGACTGCAGAGTTGGCTTGCCTGGTTTTTCAAACTTAAATGCCCAACTTTCTTTGGGGAGTAACTTTCACATTTTGAGTTCCTCAGCTGAAAGACAAAAAATAGGCAAGTGTCACACATTTCAAGGCACAGGAGAAATCAACAAACTTACTAAAAAATATTTTAGTAAAATACACTTCATCTTAATAATTTTTCCTCGTAACATACTGTCATGTTCTATGTGCAATTTTTCCATAACTCTTTTCCAATAGGTTGCATGAGAGCTTGGATGCAAATTAACCACGAGGAGATGGGAAAGATCCTCCAGGAATTGCTCTGCATGTGGAAATGAATTTCAGTTTAGCCACTTCAGAGCAATTTTTTTGTTTACTTTCCACTGACATGAAATCAGCCACGATTGCATCGCATGCGGGATTGGTTAGCCGGTTACATAATGCTCAATAAATCCAAGAGAAATAATATAAAACACATCACCCAGTCTGGGAAGAGGAACAGTAACTCAGTCAGTGTCACCAACCCACCCAGGCCAGGCATCAGTGAAGCATCTGATGCAATGCTGGGGGGATGCAGGGTTGTGCTGTTGCATGATAAATGTGATTAGGAAAAATGCTTGTGGCACGTGTGGAGGCCTTGAAGACAGGCAGATTGTGTGTGATGGTGAGGGTCTATCAGGGAGCTCACACCCTCGTGGGGAGGGCAGCTCAGCCCAGCTCCAGCTGGCTGTGCTGCTGTGTAAGGTGTTACCTCACCCCAGTGACGCTCCTCTGAGTGCTGCATAAAATCACAACCGCCCTGTAAACAAAAAGAGCAAGATTAGGTGATTAATTATTTACCACAGATTGTTTCTGCAGTGGCATGTGGAAGAGAGAGAATGTTTCACTCGTGGTCCCTGGGGAGTGGGAAGGAAGGGAGGTGACCCAGGACGGGTCTGCCAGGCTAAACACAAAACAGTAGTGCTGGTTTAAACAAAAAAAAAAAAAAAAAGTAAAAGTGGGGTTGTAGGAAGACTGAAGGTACCTCTGGCCCTGCAGTGCCAGCACTCTGGCTCTCCCAGGAAAGCTGTCCAGCCCACGAGTGTATTGCTCCAGGCACACAGCACTGCTCTGCCTGGAGCAGCTCTTGGCCTCCTTTCCCACATTTCCCCGCCTGCTCTGCTCCCCCGCTTTGCTTCTAGTCCCAGAGGAGACCTGCTGATGCCTTCACCCACACCGTGGCTAACTTCCAACAGAGGAAAAGCTAGGGATGAAGGGGTTAATTACTACAGGCGCAGCACAAGCCAAGTCTGTAAGTGACTCCCTATTGCTATTTCGAAAAGAGGCTGCCTGGAAAGGGAAAGGAAAAAAAAAGAAAAGGTTTACTTTACAACCATCATTATTTCATCTGCAGAGTTTATACAATGGAAAATAAAAGCCAGGGTACGCGAAGTCAAATCATTTCTGTTTCATTAATGGTATGGAAATAGTTTTGTTTTTATAGGGGAAAAACAAATGTGAACTTGATATGTGTATGTGTGTGTGTGTGTGTGTGTGTGTGTGTGTGTGTGTGTGTGAGCATGCAACTCCCTTCATTGCAAAGGGCAGAGCAGTGAAATCCAGAAATAAAAAATGACTCAGAGGCCGTAGGACCTATGAGTCAGTTGAGCTGTTGTTGTTTTTAAACACAAGTGAGAGCACAATATGGCAAATAATTGTCCCTGCAGCCCCCCCTGCCACAGGCACCCCCGCTGGCACAGGCTGCCCCTGCCAGCCCCCAGCGCTGGACACCGACCCGACCCGGCATCCCCACCCCCAGGGACACAGAGGGCTGGAGCAGGGCTTGTCCCAGCAGGAGCAGCTTTGAGGACAGAAAGTGAAATCTGTGAAAGAAGCTCGAGATCCGATCAGAGTGGGTGGAGGAGACAAGTGGCTCCGAGGGCAGGTGGAGGAGTGCAGGGCCAGGTCCACTACTCTGTCCTCACCCAGACATCAACTGACCAAAATCAAAGAGAAACTGCTCTGGACAGATTCTCCCTGCCGAGTGCCAGGCATCTCCTCACCGGCCCCTGGCGCTCCAGCTTGCCTGGATGCTGCTGGCTTTGTTGGGGCACAACCCTGGGGTACCTCAGCACAAAACATCCCCATGCCCCAAAGGCAGAGTCTTTGTGAAGAAAACTTGTGAAAGGCACCCGAGAAATACCGGAAATTACCAAAGCAGAAGGACAGACAGCAATCTGCAGAGCTTGTCCTTCCCCTGGGTGAAGTTAGAGCATGATGTAATTTAAGCATCTGAAAGAGACTGGAGAAGCCTGCTGTTATGATCCATACCCAATTTACTTTGTAATGGGACTAAGCAGTATTTGCTAAACACTGAATTTAAAGGGATATTTTCACAGAGGAAAAATAAGTGGTAAAATAAGTCAGTTACCAGCCTGTTTGAAGAAGGTCCAAGCAAACCAGAAATGCATTCTGCATGTCCTTCTGGCACTGGAAGAACTGGTGTCTAACACAATCAAAATCAGTCCTTTTTTATGCACCAGGAAACATTTCTGGCTCATTCCTTGCTCCATACCTACTCTGCCAAATGCAGTATTTATTATGCAGGACCATGTGGGACCACATACCTCAGGGTGGAGCCTGGGTTGGTCCCCTGATCTGAACGCAGCACTGATGGATTTCCTGGGAGACCAGTGGCTTGTGCCTTGCAGAGGCAAAAACTGGGATATTAAGATTTTCCAGCTCCATTTGATTTTCCTCTCCTACAAAGATAAAGATACAGTGTAAAATACATGGATGGAGAAGAGCAGCCTGACACTAAAAACCTCTTTGGTTCAGCATCTGAAACAGCACCAGACCCCACCACTGGAGAACAGCAGTCTGCTGGAGGAAACCAAGCTGCATCCAAAATAGAAGTACAACACTTTGAGGTCTGGTTCTGGGGAGATTCTGCAGCACAGCAGGATGCTGCAACAAGATCAGGCAAGACTGCAAGAAATCTGCAAGAAATCTGGGATCACTGTTACACAGGTCATGCTGAACAACTTCCAAGGGAACTTCTGACCCTGCACAGAATCTCCTGGAAATCAGGGCACAGGAATTACCCCAATGCCCATCTGTGGCACTGGTTGTTGCATGATGGAGAAGGCAGCTCAGGAGTAACCTGGTGATGGGGAACACCTGGTGCTCTCACATGGGTCAGCGAGAGAGCAGAGCCCATCAGCTCTGCTGTTGGATTAATCTTAAAAACAAAGTACTGCATATAAAAGGGAAAGAATTTGTTTGTTCTCATAATAATTTTATGAGAGGCTCTGTTATTGCATACTTGTGTCATTAACCATGGATAAAAGCCCAAAGCAAAACCTAATCCTAAACTTGGCAGCAGATGCAGGACTCACCACGGAGCCCAGGCTCACCCAGGTGGGAAAGCAGGTCCCAGTGCAGGTTGTGTTTCCATCAGGGCACCTATCTGGGGGCTTCCAGGAAGAACAGGGCTGCAGGGTTGAGTTAGAGCTGCTCCCCAGTCCTGTGTTTGAGTGCACTGCTCATTAGAGAAAGCAAAGAGCATCTCAACTAATCTCCCTAGCCTTAGTGTCTCTCAGTGCAAAGCCTGGGGATTACAGGTTGACTGACTTGCATGGGAAAGATGGTGCAGGGGCCCCCAGAGCCACTACAGTAACAGCAAGCTGGGCAGCCCTCTGTGACTACTGAAGTAGTGTCAGCTCCATCCTGGGGTGCTTGGAGATATGCAGAAAAGAGGGGATAGACTTCACTGTAGAACATTTACAACCTAAAAATTAATAAATTTTCTTTGTCCTTGAGAAATACAAGCAATGTAAGGACAGTTATCACTGCAAGACAGAACATGATCTGAAGGTCCTATAATGGAGGCCCTGTGTAACAAAAGCCTTGGTCTCCTTCCCCCTTGGGAAGGGAAGAGCTGGGAACAGGGATAAGTGCCCTAGCATCTCACTCCAAACATATTTCCAAAAGCCCATCTTGGCGTTTAGCTGTCCCAAAGCACCATGCCAGGGAGAATACTTGAGAACTGAAAGTGTTCATTCTGCCCCTCAGTGAAAATGCATTTCCTGTCCTTGCCTGGGCTATGAGGAGCTTTCTCCTTGCCTGTAACAAGTGTGCTGTGCCTGCACCCCCAGCTTGCTCCTTAGTGGTTCCTCCTCCTTGGGGACCACAGCGTGGGGAAAACTGGAGCCAGAATGAGGTGCTGGGTGACCCACCTGCTCTCTGGGGCTGCAGTGGTAGAGATGGCCTCACAAAATCCCCCTCCATGTTCTTACAGGTGTAGTCCCTGCTGGCAGAAAGCTCATCTGCTGTGGGTGGCTGCTTCTGTGACTGCAGTGATGGGACTGGGGTGGAATTCTGTGAGAGAGCTGTTTTCAATGACTCCTGTATGGGGAAGAGGGTGGGTTATTGACTACAGCAGTGGTGTTTCCATGGGCTTTGCAGGTGGCCAAGCAGAGGTTGTGGATGCCCTGTGGGCAATGAGAGGCTGGAAGGCTGCCCCGACATGCAGGAAAAAATATCCCGGTGTCCTTGGGTGATGGTATCACCCCTGTTGCAGGAGAGACACAGGCACTTCTGGCATCGTTTTTCCATTATTCCCTGGCTTGAAAATCATCTCATATTCTCTCAGTAACCTCTCTGGGGTCCCAGTTATAGATACCAGAAGATTTGATCGTGCTCTCATGCACAGGAGAACAAGCCTTTCTATTGATGGGAAGCCAAGCTTGCTGTGAGCCCACCTATCGGTGACTTCAAACCATATTTCCAACTGTCCTTCCACAATAACTTTGACTAACTGTACTATTTATTGGCTCACATCACATCCTTATGGCTTCAATTTATTTTTGGAAAACTCAACCCACATTTAATTAGTTTATAGTTTGTTCCAAGTTTTGCTTATCCAGCTTTTTTTTCCCCTAACTTTTTTTTTTTTTGAAGTTTGTATTTTGATGTTTAGCATTTGCCTTGGCAACATCTGGAACCCGTTTATGGAAGTGTATTGTTACTTTTACTGCTTGTGCAGCTTTATTAAATCATCTGACTATTAATATTGAAAGTGTTCATCTGGGTCTAATCAGGGCCAAGATGAGTGATGTGGCAGTTAAATTGTACCTACGAGCTAATGGTTCAAGGGCACACAGTCCTGAAGAACCTTGCAGTGGGCTTTGGGCTCTTCTTTTTAGCTTCCTAGGACAAGAAGGAGGGCGGGGGGAGAAAAAAGGGATATCCCTGCTCTTTCTTGCAGAGCAGATAACAGAATCACAGCCTGAGTTAGTTTAGAACAATTTGTCTCCAAAGAATTTTGTCCAGTTACTGCTGTATTTCTGGCTCTTGTTTCCATATTTAACTCCTTCATCTGTCCTGGCTTCCCCTCTGCACAGCACAGCCCAGCCAAGATCCCCAGCACACACACCAGTGCACTACGGGCAAGTCTGACGTTCTGCTCTGAGATCTCAAGCAAACCCTAGATATAAATAAGTAAATAACATACCTGGTGGGTATAAATATATAAATAACCAACCTCATCCTGCACCAGCAAGATCCACGACCTGGATTTGTCATTTTGTGACTCCTCTGTGGAGCCTCCAGGTGTCCCTGGGGTGGTGGTGCTGAGCCAGTCCCAGAGCAGCCTGCTGTGAGCACAGCACGAGCCATGGATGGGTTGAGCTGAAGGGGTGGAAGAGGAACTGTGGCAGTGACACCACCAGAGCACAGGCCTGGGTGTGGCAGGGCTTGGGTTTGGGGTGAGAAACCAGAGAAACCATTGCCTTCAATTCTCTGTTCCCATGAAATTACTGGAATGGAGTTTGTAGGGTGAGGTGGCTGTAGGTTGAAGGCTGCGCACTAATGCTGGGTTTGATTTCTGTTCCACACCCAAAATTCTCATCCTCCAGTGGAGTTTTGCCTCAGATTCTACAAGCCCTGCTCTGGCAGAGCAAGACAGGGAGGTGAGGGTAGCTCATGCTGGCTGCAGGTGCTGCAAATCCTGGCTGAAGCCATGGTTTTGGTAGCTCACCCTCAAATGCATGTGGGTAACTGGATCTCTTGAGGTCACCCACAAAATCCCAGGGTGCCCCAGCAGGGCCAGAGCAGCCTCATGGATGGGGGGATGCTGAGCAAGAGCTTGTGGGCAACATCTTCACCTACGCTGCTCCCTGCTCCCCCAAAACCTGGCACAATACAGTCCCTGCTGAGCTGCATTTTAAGCCTGGCATGGGTCATTTAAGACAAAATTTCCTCCTTCCACCCTTCAGATCCAGCAGTCTTTTCCTCTGCACCCAGGTTTTCCCCCCACCATTAACCTTGGCCCTAAATACAAGGCCATGGGAGCTTGTAAATGGTTTATTTCTGTGTGGGAGCCTTCCAGCAGTTCTTTACAACTGCTGCAGGGAGGGGGGTCTGGGCTGGTGAGGGAAGCAGAGCAGGCACAAGGGATGCTGTCAGAGCAAGCTGCATGCCCTGGAGTTGGGGAGCAGGGAAGTTAAAAACCCTTTTTTCTGTTGGGACAGTATATGCACTAAAAAGGGTCCATGGGCTCAGTGTGAACACAGGCAGGTCACAGAGGTGACCACCAAGGAGTTCCTGCATGTCACTGACAGACCTGGGGGTGCCCACAGCTGTGCTGGGTCAGCAGGGCCCTGCTTGCAGGGGCTGAGGCTTCCCAAGCTATAGTCAGGAATTTTGCAAAAATTTTTTTTTTTCTTCAGACTTACAGCTGGTGATGGAAAACTCTGTGAGGGCTGTGGCAGCACAGTGAGCTATGACTGACCTTTCTATAGGGGCTGAGAGTACCCAGCACTGCTGGGTAGTTCAGGGACATGGCAGCCAGAGAATCATGGATGGCCCAAAGCTTCAAAAAATTACCTGCTGTAGTTCAGGGTCATATCTGAACACTTTGGAGTGCATATATTTAAGTTAAAAAAAAAAAAAAGTATAAATAAATATTTCTACATAAGCCACTCAGTGGCATTTTTTTAAAGACATTTAGCAGCCTTAAGACAGGAAGTTTAAATTTAGCTGGGATTTGTCCCTTAACCAAGCATAGTTCATGCACCCTTTCTATAAAAATAGAGATAATGTTATGCCTGTGAGATACAGGCAGAGCAGCTATCCACAGGCAGCAGTTAGTCCTGCTGCTGGGGCAGACCTGAGGCTCAAGGGGTGGGAGAACATCTCATGCTGGGATGGGGCACAGTGGGCAGTGGAGCCCTGGAGGGAGCAGCCCCTGTTGCCCCAGAGCTTGGGGAGTCTCAGCACAGACACTTGGGAGTGGGTAGCAAACACCTTTCCCAGCTTGGCCTCATTGAATAGGAAGGGGGAGGACGAGGAGGCAGCAGGAGAGGGCAGAGCAGTCCCAGCCTGGCCGTACCTCCCTCCCCAGCGCCTCTCCTCCTGCTGAGAGGGGAATAAATGAAGTCTTGAGGCATACAGAGACCCGGAGGTGTCCCTTTTCCAACACCGAATGTGCTCGGGATGAGGGGAAGTGCCAGTTCGAGCCTGGGTTGTAGAGGAAGAAGTAAATTTCCCCTTGATGATAAATGGTACGGGAAAAGCAGAGGGAAAACGTGATTCTCTGCGGTTTCCCAGGCTTTTGCCCGGCGGGACCGGCCCGCAGCATTCTCCCACCTCCTCGAGGCTTTGGCATAACACAAAGCACGATTGACCGGGCAATGGAGAGCCAGACAAAGGCTTTTAAAAAACCGCATGGAGCAAGGGGGTCAGTGGAGGCTCCTTCTCCCCTGGCTGTGTGAATCGCTGGGAACGGTGGCTGTTTTTCCCCGCTGAGGGCGAGCACGGCCGCGCTCACCCGCAGCCCCTCTGTGCCCGCAGCCTGCGGTGCCGGCGCCCGCCGCAGCCTCAAGACCAACCTGTGCAAGTGGTGCGACTCCACAGCTCCAGCCTGCGAGGAGAAGGTGTGCTACAGCAACTGCAACCTCAACTCCTACTGCGAGGACCCCTACGAGATCTGCGTGGCAATATGGTAAGAGGAAATCCCCTCTCCAAGAGGTGACAGGGGGAGGAAGGGGTTCATGTGTGTACCCCCGTGCTTGTGGTTTTGCCTATTGCATAATTCAGGACTTCCTCTTTCCTTGACTCCATTATGATAAAAATTACAATGCACAGTAAAAAAATCATTTGGTCTGCCCTGTAATTAGTACCAGTTTATTTTCTAAATAAATTCGGCTTTTGAGTGTCTGACACAAAGCACGGCAAGTTTGCTGCAGGACCTATAAACTCCCATAAACCTCTGAATTTAGTTTTACAAGCTGAACCCAAGGGCAGCCAAGCAACCTTGACCAACGCCAAGAGCAAACCAGCAACCCTGACCTCCAAACCTATGATGTCCTCTTGCATCAGGGGGGTGGAACCTCAGTTCACATTCAGGGGTGCAGCCAAGGTCAGTTTCCATCTAGCACATGGACAACTGAGCTGGTGCCACACTGGGGTTAACCCACTGGGTTTAACCCACCTCTTTCCCATCCCCTGGACAAAGTCCTTTTCTGCTCCTGTGAGAGGTGCCTGGACAGGAAACACCATCTTGCATTTCAGGCCAAGCACACACTGCATGGTTTGGCCCGGAAGAGTGCCTCCCCCAGCTTTCCCCGTGAGCAAAACTAAAAAAGCATCCATTTTGGGTCTGCCCAGAGTGATTTTCCTCCACTTTCCCTTTTAATTTGGCTGCCAAAGTGAAAGCCAGCCAAGCACTTATCGCTAGGCTTTATCTCAACCTGCTAATTAGCGTGAATGCTGTATGCCAGCTTTCAGTAGGAGTTTGCCTCAACCTAATTGTTGCATTATGGACTTTTAAAAAGCAAAACACAACAAGAAACCCAAACAAACAAACAACAAAATCCACCCCCTGCCCCAAATTCTCCTACGCGCACATGGAGACGCCACCTTAAATCCTGGCTAGGCAATCCAGTGTGTCGCTGGGTTTTTCCCATTTACAGCTTACATGTACAGGAAAAAACAAGGCCCCTGCAGCAGGAATCCCCATGCCAGGGAAGCAATCCCACTGCACAGGATGGAGCTGCATCCTGCAACGTGTATCGGGTGGGGTGAGGCAGCTACACAGTCACAAATACCCTGCCAACTCCTCCCATCCCATTCCAAGATTCATCCAGAGAATAAGATCCCTGCAGGCAGGGCTCACCTCCAGGCCAGCCTTGCTGCTTGCTGTTCACTTGCAGAGGCATATGTGGATCATCCAAACTTGTCCTGAGTGGATATCTCAGTCACAGCAGCAGCTTTGGCCTCATGCTCATGCGCTCCAGGGGCCCAGCCTTAGCAGAAGGGATCTCACCCTCCTAGGACTCTTCATCTGGGAGCTCCTCTGTCAAATTACCTGGTAGCCACAAAGAAATGTGGGGAGTGCTGAAACTGGGGGACTTCACCGGGGAGAGAGTGACAAATTTAGGTTCTTTCCTTGGCTTTTATGTCTGACTTCCCAGCTGACCTCAAAGACATGGTGAAATCTCTCCATACCTTCAACCCCCGCTTTGTACCACCAGGTCAGGAGGCAGAGGCTGTTCCTGGAAAAGTAATGAATGGTTGTCATTTCTTTGAATGCACCCAGGAGTAGCTGCAATGCTGTAGCCTGTGCAGGGCCAGTCATGCCCATCACTGGTCCTATAAGTACGTGTAAGTAGAATTATACCACAGCCACTGCAAATAGTCATTCCCTGCACAGCTTGAAAGAAATTATCTTAGAACTGGCTTTAAGGTGACACACAGGTGACACAAGGGCCAAGCTAACCCTGTGTGGGTTCATTTGTCACATGCAGGAGACAGGACAACGAGAGCATCAGGATCAGCACGCTCTGCCACAACCCCCAGCGCCCCATCGAGAACCTCATGGTCCCCAACTACAACACCTCGCGCTGCGTCATGAGCCACCAGCCCAGCGAGGACGGCGTCATCTACATCTGTGGCTGTGTGGATGAGCAGGAATGCAATGACAAACTCATCTTTGAAAACCACACCAATGGTGAGTGCTTTTGTGGATGTTGTTTATGGGGGAGCAGCACCCAGCACCAATGACAAATCCCTTGTATTTCCTGCGGAGTAGGAGGTGCAATGGCAGAAGAGGCTCTTTTGCCATCTTCTTTGACCTCCTATAAAAAAGCCAGCTAAAATCTCTACCCCGTTACTGAGCCCAGCATTTTGTCTGTGGCCAAAGCATTCCTCGCAGCAATACCTCCAGCCTTTGTCTGGACACATCAGGGGATGGAAAATCCACCATATTTCTCAGTGGGCTGTGCCTTCAGCACAGGTTGAATCAGCTGGGGAACCCAGGGGCTGGTGTAACATGATGAGAGTCAAAAGCTCTGGAAGCTTTAAATAAATCACACTGGAGCAAATCCTACCCCAGAACACACCCACAGGAACTGCTGGCATCCCTCTTGGCTGTAACCCAAAGAGGTGGAGATGCTGGGGTGCAGGGCTGGGCACACAGGAATGCCACCCCTGCTGCTCTCCTGGGAATTCCTGCAGCAGTGTTTCTCCTGGGAAGGGACAGCTGGAGCCACCCTGGTGCTAAGCACACATGTGAGTGTGGCTTAGCACGCTGCTGCACATGGCTGGAGATCCAATGGGAGCTGTAAAATCCACAGGAGGGAAAACTAAGAAGCAGCTCATTTCTGTACCTCAGAAGAGTCGTATACTTTGGAAATATTTCCAACCAGAGTCTTTGGGGGCTTGTCTAAACCTCCTCAACTCCAAGTGGACCAGGTTTATCCAAGTGTCCATCAAGAATTCGACCTATAACAAAAGCAAAATGAAATGCCTCCAATTTTCCATAATCACACAAGGAGATACTGAAAATGAGCCTAAGCAGAACCTGCAAGCCAGTGGTATAGCTTCCCCTGCACCATAAGGAAAAAAGAAAAACCTCACATGAAATGCAAATCCTCTGAACAAACAAGCCACTTTAATGGAGGGAAATGATGCTAAATTTGGTGGTTCTTTGCTGCTTCCCCAGCCAAACATAACAGGTACACACACTTCTAGGGAGAGATAGTCAAATCCCAAAGCTGACGCCGGGATATGCAATTTCACACAAAAATGACAACTGGCTCATTGGAAATGCCACCCCCAGCAAAGGCTCCATAACCAGCCTCCTCCTGTCAGCCGGCGCGGAAAGCGCTGGAAGTCAGAGCAAGACCAGGGCAGCTCTTCAACAACCCTCTCCTCTTAGATATGGACCAGGGGCCAGCCTAGGCAAACCCCAGGCTCACAGACCCCATTCTTTACATCCTTTCCTTCTGCTTTATAAGGCATCATTTGCATTCTAAATATTAAATTATTGTCACATTCGATGGTCTAGACAACTCCTGAGCAGAGAAATGAGCACTTCTCATCTGCTGAAGCAGATAGATTTTTTTCCTGTTTTTTGATTCCTAAGCTTTGCTTTCAGGTCTGGGCTGCTGGGTGGCATTGCCCTTGCACTAGGGATGCAGGGGACTCGATCAGAGCTCAGACACCATGCTAATGAGCACACAGAGCCATCATTTCCTAAAGCTGTGCATGCAGAAGTCCATGTGAGACCTCGGGAAGATGCTGGGTAGGGTGGAGCGTGGCAAGTGCTTTCCACTTGTGCTCCACTTGAGCCCAGCCCTGGAGGTCCATATCCCCCCAGCAGGGATGGACAGACCCACACAGCAATGCTCGACAAGGTGTGGGTTTACAGACCTGTAGTTACTGCCAGATCAACTACATTTGCTCTCCATAGAAGGGGTCTAAGCCCTGCTGCAACCCCTGTGCATCAAAAGACTTCCATCAGGAAGGGGCATCCTCATGCAGGAATTTCCTGAAGCTGTGTTAACTTCCCCTTTTTCGGGACTTGTGCAAGCAACTCCCTTAAAAATATCTTCTCTTTCTTCAGAGTTTCAAAGATGGGATCCAAAGCATCGGGTAAATCCATTAAAGCAGTAGGTGATATCCAAGCCTGATACTTTCCAAAATAAACATATTCCTGAGTTAGTTATTGATTTATATCAGTTTGGGTTGATCTTGTGGTTTAAACCTGATGCCTATTTTAGAAACGCTTTCACAGCCTTGCAGAAATTAGCTGCAGCACATTTTTTTGAAATTTGCCAAGGAAAATAGCTAAATGCTCTGTTTTTCCAGAACCTGAATTATGATCTGCACACACTGAGGTCAAGCAGCGAGAGTTTTGCTTATGGAATGATTCTTATCCCTCTTCCCCTGGGTTATTATACTTGGCAGAAAAACCTCTGAGTAAGATTTTACTTGAATATCTCTACTGAAGTCAGCATGTTTATTCCAGGAATCATGAACATCAAAGCATCAGACAATTATATGTTGTGTGAGGGTTATGGCTTTGTGTGCGTGTCCTCCCCCTCTCAATCTGAAGGCCAACAGGGGGTTTAAAAGAAATAAAACAAATGCAGCCATGCCCTGGCGATTGTTGGGGTTGCTGCTGTAATGGGCTGAGAAAGGAGATGCCAGCACTGGCAGACAAAAGTGCTGAAATGATGCTCCTGTGTGCTAATTATCCTGCAAAGCATCCCAGCACTCCCCTGAGCTGGCTGGTCCTGCACACTGCCCACCCCCAGCATCACTCCTGACTCTCTATGTACCACAGGGGTCCAGCAAAGCTCCAGCCCCAAGCTCCCCTCAGAGATTTGCTTTGTTCGAGCCTTGGCTCAGATTCATCATTGTTATTTCCAGCCAAGCTCCCCTTGCCACGAGCACAAGCAGCACTTGGGACCCCCAAAATGCCCTTTTCACTCTCTTGTGCCACACTGTCCCATCCAAGTGATGCTGGCCTGTGTCTTCTGTTGATAAATGAAGCTAAATTTGAGACCAAAACTGATCAGCCCCCTTGCTAAGTGCCTACATCTGGGTTCTGTGTGGGGATGAGCCCTTGTGTGGCCCCACGGAGGGCTGTGCTCCATTAACAGCTTTGCATATTTTCCTCCTCCGCGTGATGAAAACGAGCTGTGGCAGACCCACAGCAGCAGCACCTCGCCTTTGCTTTCCCCCTCTCAGGCTACTCCATGCTGCAGAGCAAAGAGGTGATCCCAGTGGCTGCCATCAGCCTCCTGCCCCCGCTGCTGGTGGCGGTGATGATCACGGTGATATTTTACCTCTGCCGCACGCAGAAGCGACGCAAGAGAGCCAAGGCGTGGGGTGGGAAACAGGGACAGCCCCCGGTGCTGCCGGAGCAGGGGAAGGCAACCGAGCGGGAGGAGAAGTTGTCAGTGCTGATGGATGAGAGCCCAGCCAGCAGCAGCCCCGGCTGCGCCAGCAGCCGCCCCACTGAGCTGCTGCCCATCGAGCTGGACGAGATGGTGGGCAAGGGGCAGTTCGCGGAGGTGTGGAGGGCCAAGCTGAGCCACAGCCGCTCGGGGCAGTACGAGACTGTGGCCGTGAAGATCTTCCCCTGTGAGGAATACTCCTCCTGGAAGAACGAGAGCCAGATCTTCACTGACACCAGCCTCAGGCACGACAGCGTCCTGCAGTTCCTCACTGCCGAGGACCGGGGCACGGGGCCCCGCCGGGAGTACTGGCTCATCACCGCCTACCACAGCCGGGGCAACCTCAAGGACTACCTCTCCCACCACGTGCTGAGCTGGATGGACCTGCAGAAGATGGCTGGGTCCCTGGTGAGTGGGGTGGCCCACCTTCACAGCGACTACACCGCCTGCGGCCGCCCCAAGATCCCCATCGCCCACCGCGACATCAAGAGCACAAATGTCCTGGTGAAGAACGAGCAGGAGTGCGTGCTCTGCGACTTCGGCATCGCCATACGCCTCGACCCCTCCCTCACAGTGGATGACTTTGCCAACAGTGGGCAGGCAAGTATGACCCACCAGCCCTCTCTGGAGGAGCCTTTGCCAGCCACCCCCATGTCCTGTGGCTAAAGTCCTCGCCCACCCCTGCTAATGCCTCTCTCCTCTCTGTGGCCAGGTGGGCACCGCCAGGTACATGGCCCCAGAGGTCCTGGAGTCCAGAGTGAACCTGGAAGACCTGGAGTCTTTCAAGCAGATGGATGTCTACTCCATGGCCCTTGTTTTGTGGGAAATGGCCTCCAGATGTGAAGTGGTAGGAGGTAGGAGCATCACACCCAGATTGCTGTGTGCCTTTTTGCTCCCTTACTCCCACATCCCAACTGACGGCACAAGACATGACTTGGGGTGGTCCAGGTCTCTGCAGGGCTGCCAAGAGTTGGTGACAGATTCCTCTGCTCTGTGTGCCATGGCTTAAGGGGGGTGGCTCAGTGGTCAAGGAGCAGGACAGGACCCCATGGGGACATCTGGTCCAGCCCCTGCTCAAAGCTGATGAGCTGCCAAGTCCCAAGGAGCCTGTGCTGATGATGCAAAGCAAACCAGGCAGGAAGAGCCAAAAGTTCCTTCCCCTCCTCAACCATGTTTTCCTTCAGAAAACCCCAGAGAGCTTATGTTGCAATGGGAAGTCACAAACCCCAGCCTCTGACAGTATAACATACCCTGTCACTTCCCAGAGCCACATCCTGGCATCTATAATTATGTGTAGCAAAACATTTAATTAACTGCCCCAGAGTTAGCCCCTGCCTGCCTTCTGCCTGCTCCCATCTACCTTCCTTCCCTATTCCACCTATTCACAATACAAGCCCATAGAACTGCAGGAACCCTCAACCCTTGGCCAGAAAGCTGCTCCAACTGCCCTGCAAGCCCCATGGTCAGCAGTGGGAGGCCCTTGCCTGGTTTGGATGCCCCATGCATCCTTTGTTCCCAGGCCATCTCTTCCCGCTCATATCTCACCTGCATTGACATCCGGATGGGAGCTGGCAGAAACCAGGGTGGCCTCTCACTTCTGCCAACAGCCAGTTTCTCCTTGGTATTCCACAACATGGGGTTGGTCTTCTGGAAGGGTCATTTCTCCTCTAACCATTCCCTGCCTGTAGAAGAAATCTGGAAATTCTCATGTCATAGTCACGTCTCCCATCCCTCACCAGCACAGTACTTTCTGCCTGCTCAAATTGTCTCACCCAAAGACAAACCAGGTTCTTTGTACTGCATCTTTTGGGTTCAGGGAGGAGGTCAGATGGTTCCTCAGCGCTGTCTCTGAAAAGAACCTCTTTGTGAAAACCCAGCACTACATTTCTGTGTTCAAATTCTCAATTGTTTCCACATCTGCTTATTTTTTTGCGGACTCTTAAAAACAAATCCATTCTCATCCAGTGGGCCATAGCAAAACAAAGCAGGGAATGCATTAGAAACATCCTGTAATGCTGCTGTTGCTTCCTTGCAGAGGTAAAGAATTATGAGCTGCCCTTTGGGTCAAAAGTGCAGGAGCAGCCTTGTGTGGACACCATGAGGGACATTGTGCTGCATGGCAGAGGCCGGCCCGAGATCCCAAGCAGCTGGCTGGTGCACCAGGTAAGCCGGGAGCAGCTGGTTCAGAAAAGAGCAACACACATCATCCTTCCTCACTAAATCAGCCTGAAAAATTAAATTTATAGTCAAAGGAAAAGTAGGCAGAACTCCTGGGATCTACTTTCTGCTCCACTGTGGACGGCTGGGCCCACACAAGTCCTACTGGACTAATTTCCTTGTTGCACAAAAGCCACCAGCCATAGACACAGCAGAATGTGTTGATCAATAGCCATGATCAGGAAGTTGTACATGGCAGGTGATGGGTTTCAGTTACCCTGAGGATAACAGCAAAATGGAGCGCTTCAGTGCAGCTCTTCCCATGAAACTGTAAATCATTGGAGTTCCCCTCACTTCTCCCCTTAGCACCTTGTTTGGAAGGCTCAGGAAACATGCAGTCCTTCACACGCAGCCATTCACAGGAGGGACACAGGGGAAGGGAGGCATATCCTGCCTTCTGCCTGGATTTTTCAAGCTCAAAATAACCTTCAACATGAGAGAAATTTCCATTACTACAAGGAAGAGCAAACCAGGAAGCATGTCCTTCATGTGAAACAAAGGAAAAGTGAGTGAAGCTGAGAGCAGGGGCTCCAAAAGGCCCAGGGCTTGTCAAGGGAAGTCTTTCACCAGCCTTCAGAAGGTCTGAAGGCAAATGTGTCAGCACAGAGGGCATAACGCAGTGTTCTAGAACAGGAACATTTCAGCAGTGACAAAATGTACTCTGTTAAAACCACCACAAGCATACCCAGATCAGCCAGCTACAGAAACAGAGCTCCCTCCTGGCCCTGACAGGGTCCTCTGCCCCAGGCCAGTGCTTTCTGCCACACACTAAGGACACAAGGGGTAACAGGCATGCTGATTGTGAATTCCACATCTTGCCTGGCTTTGGTACTTCTTGAATTTCACGAGTCTTGTGGAAAAACACCATCTGCTGATCAACATTCCCATTCACCTGAGAATCAAGCTGGAATATTGAGCCTGCTGGCTTTCAGAGCCTTGCAGTGCTCAGTGCATCATTTTGCAATATCCACCCATAAAACACACTGCCTCTGCTCCCACTGTGCCCTGCTGGCACACACAGGCAGGCGTTGCAAAAGGGCAGAGAGAATTTCTCAACCTTAGGAGGCCACATGTTCCCTACAATGTCTTCTCTCAAAACCATGTTTGTCCAAAGACTCACGGCTGACCCGACTGACCAAAACTGCAAACAGGATCAAATGAATCCGTGGCTTCTGTGGGACCCCTGGGGAGTTCATCAGTTGGTGAGTCCATTTCTGGAGCTCACCCAGCCTTTTTCATTGACAAAGGCAAATACAGGAACTTCAATCAGCAGTGCCACATGTTTGAAGCCTTTGAGTGTTCAGCTCAGACATTCACCTCACATGGTCTCTGATAAACTTTGAAACCACAGAAAAAATATACAGAAGCTTGGGTTGTCAAAAACCACACTTTGATAGAGTGTGAGCATAACTGTGCTGTTCTCTGAAGGGCTGAAGGGAGGCTGAGTGCAGTCACCTCCCAGAAATAATGCTGCTGTAGTTGGGTTGGTGTAGCAGGCAAACAAAGCAAGGCTTATAAGGTGGGAACTTTTATTGAACCATCTGATGATCACTGGGTAAGAGGAACAGAAAAGCCACATCATGTTGCTGAAAGTTTTTCTCTGATTAATCTCTGCTGGTCTAATAAACATCTCCTTACAAGCCTGGCTTTACAGCATTTTCTGGGCATTTTGCAACAGTTCTCCCTAGGATGAGGAATTGGGCAGCACCATCTGCTGGGAAGCAGCAGAAAGCCACCGGCTTGTGCCACTCCGGGGGTCCAGGCTGGCTTCCCGTGGGAGGAAGTGTTGGGTGACATCGAGAAAGGGTGACAAGTCACTCATCTGAATGGGAGGCAACGATAGATGTTCCCACCAATGACAATAAGTCATAGAAACTTCCACATTTCAACCATCAGGATTGCCCTCAGTCAAGCAAAGACCATGGTTTGATTTTCAGCAAGTGTCAGCACTAATTTCCCTGACAGGGCTGACTTACCCAATAGCAGCTTGAGAGCAACTGCTTGCAAGGCCCCACAACAAAGCCAGCTGAAGAAATTCATCCCCACTTTCCCAGATAACTTACAGACTCCTTACGTTCATGCTTCTGCCTTGTTTCACACCCCAGCATATTAAAAAAAGGAAAAAAAAGGTTTTTTAGGCCAGGTAAATTCCTGAATCTGGTTCACAAAGCAGCTGAACAGACTGATGTACTGGCACAACCAGAGGCTGGTGCAGGACAGGAAGGGACAATGGAAGCTTAAGTCAATATTTCCACTAAAAATACACTTGTACAACTCAGCATCCTTTGGAATCTTAGAAAAACAGATATCAAATATAAAAGCCAAACTAAGTTCATTTTGTAAGCCAAACAAGATGTTTCAGTTATACCATTCAAAAGAACATCAGCACTATAAGGCAAACTGCAAATAAATGTTATGATTTCAGGGAAAAATAAGTACAGAAAATCTTGGATGTCCTGTTTGAGAACAGGATGACTTTAAAAGCTTCATCTAAGCTAGCTCATTTTTGCATGTAATCAATTACCCTCAAATCCTTTCAACTAAGCTAATAAATAAGTGACGTCAGAGGTGCTGAAACACACCATCTGTCAGTTTTGCTGTACAATCCTGTTCTCTCCAATCTGTGTCTATTATGGAAGACTTAGTACAATGAGCCTTAGCAGAGAGCAGCGAGTTCTGAGTAAGGTGCAGAAGGGCAGATGGAACTGACTATATCTCTGTAGGACTTGGATTTTCCTCTTGTGTGGGTCCATATTAAAATTCAGGGTCCTCTTAATTGCAAATTAAGAAATACATAAAACCCACTGAAAACCACGAAGCTTTATTTAGAATAATGATTTTTCCACTGTGTTCCAACTTTAGTTGACAATGATGCCAAGAGCAATAGCACATGATGGAATTACAAGGGCGGGGGAAGGTTCAGCACAGCTTCTGGTGCTAGCTGTGTTACTAGCTAAAGGGTGGGGAAGCACCAGCTGAATACTACCATTTATTTTGTTCCTAGGCCCCAAATATTGTGACTATTTTTCAGAGCCCTACACAATTGGGCAAAAAACTCACCTTTCTGGGAGATGTAAGCATTGTAGCTGAGAGGAACTCCATGTGCTCCGCAGTAAACTGGGAAGCACCTCATCCCATCTCAACCAAAACACTGTTTTGTGATAAGAGAACAAGGTTCAGCTGCACATTGAAATGAGTGTTTGGCACAGCACACTTTTTCAGGATGCCACTAAAACAAGAAGTCAGATTTAAGAAATTATTTCCAAACCTACCTTTGAAAACCACCTCCTTCCCTCCCCAACCCCTCCCTCCAGGTGTAACAGGCAGGGTGCAGCTCAAACCCAGAGGCCTGGGCTACACCTCTCCTGTCCCTCCTGATTTTAGGGTGCTCTGATCCAAACAGGCAAGGCTGAGACAGGAAATACAGGCTGGAAGGAAACAGGCTCTAAGTCTCACAGCCAACACGAGCCAGTTTCCAGGGAGCATGGGGAATGTTTGGGAGCAGATGCTGTGAGAGCTGAGGCTGCTGCTCTAACACAAGCAGTGCCAGTGGAAGCATCAGCACTTCCACAACTTACCAAGCCTGATTCCTCTTGTGCTTAAGCTTGGCCAAAACCAGCCTTTATGCAGGAGGCTGTCAGAAGTCTGGTAAACCACTAAAACTGTGTTGGATCCTCTCCTTCCTGCCTTCTGATCCTAATTTCAGCCCTTCTGACTGCAGGGAATGCGCTTCCTGTGCGACACCATCACGGAGTGCTGGGACCACGACCCCGAGGCTCGGCTCACCGCCCACTGCGTGGCTGAGCGCTTCAACCTGATGGCACAGATGGATTGTGATGACATCCTCAACAACAACATGGACAATGAGGCCAGCAAAACAGCTTCTCCAGGTGGGGAGCTCCAGGACAGTGATGGGAGCAGAAACATTCAGTGATACAGCAGGCAAAAGTCCTCATCACGAGGAACAAGAGGATAAGGGAGAAGCATTTAGCTCATGGGGAAAAAAAACCTCACTGTTTTTCAAAATGGAACTAAGATCTAGTACATAAATTATTTATAAGATCTGTTTCCTCCCACAGATACAATGAACTGAGGAATCAATGTTTTGGTTAAAGTGAAACATTATTATATGAACTGACTTTGTACTTACTTAAAATGTATAATGATGCAAAGCATTCCTTTTATTATTTTTTAAAATAATAATGTTTAATCTTTTATTAATAAGCAGCTGAATTCCACGTCTCTCTTTTTTAAGTCCTTCCATATTGTCATCGTGAGTTTCTTTTCTAGCTTATTCTGTGGTGATTAAAACAATTTTCCTCTTTTTAATGGCCTACACGTACACACACAAAATCTGTTGTAGAAGGAAAAGAAGACATCATGAGATGTACCACACCTTCTATGGAAGAAATGCTGACATCCAAGAAAATCACCCATGCAACACTGTCCAAAGATCCACAATAATCCAGTTTGTAAAAGCCTGATCCGATGCAACTCCAACATACCTTTCCTCACTGGGGAATTCCTGGGTTGATAGTTCAGGTGGGTGTGTGAAGCTTCTTTGAGAGTGTAGACATGGCTGCTTCACCCTAAAAACTCTCCATGCAGGATATCTAGGCCAGCCTTTCCCCCATCAGACCAGTTTCCAGCCACCTCTAGCCAGATCTGTGCCACAGTAACAGCGTCAGTCAACACAAGGGTGTTGGCCAATCCCTCTGGAAACTCTCACACCCTCCTGCTGGGTTACCCCACCTGGGGAAATACAATCAGACTGAACTGAAACCTTTATCCCCACGATCACCAGATCAACCCAGGCTGTCTCTATCCTGGACAGCAATTAAGGAAAGGCAAGTCACACCTTGCTCTGAACCCTGGTACTGTGCAAATCCCTCCACCCTTGGGAGCAAAGACCTCTGGTGCCCCTAAGTCCTGCAAGCCCATACCTGACACCTACACAGAGGTGTATTTTTTGGGATAGCATCCAAGAGGAACACATTTCTTGCCACCACACAGCTGCATGGATCAGCCCAGAAAGAGGGGAAGGGAGCAAACCATGCAACAGCCACAAGTTTTCTGCAGCTGAGGCTCCTCAATGTGGAGCAGGGACACAGATCTGCAGGGCTCGTTTGGTTCTCTTAAGTGCTCAGCTAGACAGCACTAACCCATATTAAAACCTTTTCTTCTCCAGCTATTGTTTCCATCTCCCTGGACTGTTTTTACAGCTGCTAAATTAAAAACCTAGAAACAAATTGTCTCTAAACACTTTAAATAAGGACAGAGGGGAATGAATTAGGTTGCACCAAATCTAAATAACAAAAAATTTGCTTAGCTACCACTTATGCCATCTGCAACTGTGACCACACCTGTCATTCTCATTAATCTTCACCTGGCTGCTACCTCCTGACACCTCACAATTTTTCAAGCTAACCCTTTTCTCTTGAAGCACACCCTCCCCAGTTCCCCACAAATACATCTTTTCCAACCTACCTGACTTCAGCCTCATTTCTTTAATATATTAACCACTGCTCTAGCACAAGAGAAACAGAGCAAGGCACAGCTTTTCTGTCAGGGAGATGAAAATCTACAGTAACACCAAACTCTCCCCCAGATTGTCCAATCTTGCCTTCCCATAGTATTTTGTGCAGAATTTCCATACCAAGTTCTGCACCAAGTTGTTTGAACACGCTGATGAATGTGTTCACTTGTTCTTTCACATTCAAAAGGATTTGAAAGACACTGACCTGCTCTTCCCACAAGTGACAGGGACAGAGGGGGATTAGCCTGTGCAAACTAGACATCGAAGGCTGCATCTCTGATTCTGATGGCTGAAATCCAAATTCTCCTGGGGAGACAGACTTCATCCTAGGCTTGACATTTCATACTATAAATGTGCTGAAAAACTGTATCGTTTCCCCTACCCATTCCAAAGATTTCAAAATCTTGAACAACCCAATTTGCACACTGCATTTTTTTCATGAAACACAAATCCATCAGGATTACACACCTGAATGCCTGTGTAAAACAGGGCTGATTTGTTGCACTCTGTTTTCTATGAGCAGCAGCAGGCTACACAGCACCTCTAAAGACAGCCACTTATTTAAGATCCAAGATCTGTTTATGATTCAGGGAGCCTAAAACCACTGAGATAAATGAAAATTTTGCTCTTAACTTCAGTGGGGCCCAATCAAGCCAAGAAGACAGACGGTAACATAAGCCAATGTCCTACTTTGCCATGTTCCCTGTTGGAACACACTGTGGTTCTAGCAAGTATCTACACAGGAAGCAGCACTGAGCCCTTCCCTTTGCTCCAGAAGGTACAGGATGGAAACAACATCAGTTATGCAAGAGAATCAAATCTGGTCAGAGTTAAAAATACATCCATTACTCCGCAGGGTGTTTGCCATTCTCAGAAGAATCACAATTACAATTTAAGCTGGATATTCAGTGGCTAGATTTTTTTCTTTTTAAATGGTTTTCAAATATGTCCTTTGTTTCTAGAAGCAGAAATTTGCATCATAACTAAATCTGTATCAGGAACCATTCCAGTTCTCATGATCACTTGAGTAAAGGAAGGATTTACCTTCTTTTTTTCCTAGAAACATCCCCATGTTAAAAGAAATCACTTCAAGAATTTTATCAAAGTATTTCTTCAGTATTAGGTCTATTTTTACACAACAAAATTAGTAACAGCTCTCTTAGTGTGAAACCACAAGCATACCAGATGAGGAAGGAAGAGAAATGACTTGACTAATAGTATTATATAAGGAACACAAATGGGTTTATGGTGAACATGGGAGCTTTTCAGTCTCATTTACAGCCATCACCTTGACAAATCCCAAATCAAAATTTTAAGCTGAGTTCAGTGACTGAGTTGTAAGTCTGTATTTTAGTTAGCTTAAGTTTGATCCCTGGAGTGTGCTCAGCTGGAAAAGGTTTGGTTTTGCTCTGATCACTGCAATATTAAAAGCTGGGCCTCACACCACAGCCCTTGCTGTTCATTTAAAGCAAATGTGCCATGTGACATGGAGAAAACAACTACAAAACGTATACAGTGCTAATCTGTTTCTCTACCAGCCACATTTTGGTGCAGGTACTGATGAACCATGGAAGAATTTCACACATTGCCACCACAATTCCCACCCCAAATCCTGGAAATGGCCAAGGATGTGCCACAAATGTGCCGCAGACCCAGAAACAAGGAGGAACTAATCCCACTATTTTAATTTTTATTTTTATTCCCGGTTAAGCACGAAAATGCCCAATGGATATCCAAAACTATCACAACAGGATGGTAGTATAGAATATCACAAACAAGACAAGTAGGGTCTAAAACATTCTTCTGCTGGAGAATAGTTACCACTCAAGCACATAGTGCCAAAATATCCCACTTTTGGGACCAAGGACAGCCCAGACAGATCTCCAGCATGAAAGAAAACAACCACCTACTCTTTCCTGGTCACCTGATCTCTAGGAAAGCAGACAGAACAAATGAATCATTTTGTAGCTTTATTATCCCCCCCCACTTCTCACAAACGGACTATGACTTGCATTGAGATCTCAGTGCATTTCACAGCAAAAAAAAAAATGTACAAGAGGATCAAAACAGTTGTGCATAAACCCAACTCTTATTTTTTTTGCATGATTTTCAGTTTGTGTTGAAAGTTAACATGGTTATTTAAACCTTCTGATGCATTCTTACAATTGCATCTTCTGTATGGAAAACATCTTACCAGATCACACAGTTGTGAGTTTTTATGATGCTGGATCAGGTGCAGCCATTGCCATGGCTGGGAAGTGGCAGATAATGTTATATACACTGATTGGAAGACTACATCAGAAGAAAAAACAGATTAAGGCACCACTGTTGGAAAAATTAAGGTAGCTTGTAGTTACAACAATAACGAAAGCCATAGTAAGTACTATTCTTAATTGCCAGCAATTCTTAGACTTCAATAAAATAGTTATAAAAAGGAGGGAAAAAAAAAAAAAAAAGGATGTTTGTACCTGAATACAGTTTCCTGATATCTGATTGCATTTCAAATCAATACTCAGTCCTCAGCATAATCAGATGTTTGTTTGGGTTTTTTTATGGAAAGATGAAAAACCAGGACCTACAGTCCATGTATTCAAGGTCACATTTCACTGCTTTGTTCTGAACAACACCACAGGAGAAAAAACAAAACAACCCAAAGGACAGTTTGTAACACTGATACTTCATCTCTGAAACTATTAGATGGGCAGAGAAATTTAAATACAAAACTGTATGTTTTCTGTTCATTTTGAAAGCCTTAGTCCTCAGGAAGAGAAGTTGGAGGAGAAAAAACAGGCCAGATCTCATTATATTATAACTTGAGAAAAACCAGTCACTCAAAGAGATTTAATAAAATTAGAGTTGAAAAGTGTTCAAATTACTTTTCCAATTCCAGTCAACTATTTCAAGTATATTAAAACGTTTCAGAGGAAAAATTTCTCCATGGTTACACTTCTAATTGCTTTTATAAATCCATAAAAAAGAAAAGTAGTCTCTACATACATCCCATATTCCTCCAATGCATGCACGCGTTCTCTCCGAAGAAAAGGTCGTCATGATCCAGTTGTTTCTTAATACTGATTTCAGGCACATCTTCCAAACACCCTTCCAGTTTTTGCCAAGAAGGTTAACTACTGGGCATAAAAGAAGCAATTTTCTGTTGCTGTTGTCTACATGTGTACTGAGGAGGTTTCAGTGATTAAAGAGCTTGACACAGATTCCAAAAGAGTTCCTATGTCACTCTAAAATCCAACAGGCTCCTTCTTCTCTCAGGCAGCTTTTGCAATCAGATCTACTTGGGAGAATCTTACACAATGCAGATAAAATCTCTTGGATCATACAAAAAAACAAGTTGGTTGAATGTACCTGGCAGGTTTGTCTCTACAACTTGGATTTTTACCTTTTTTTTAAATAGCTTTAAAGTGCCCTAGTATAGTTATTTCTTTATGCTCATTTAAACTTGCACAATTACATAAAAAGGGGACACTCTGTGATTACTGTGTTCTGAGAGACAGAGGTAAAGGAGAGGAAAACCAGAAAACTCATCTTAAAGCAGCTTTTTTTCTAGTTACTGTCTGTTGGTTGAGTTTGTGCAGCAGAGACTGTTTTCCAGAGGGGTTTATGGTAAACCCAGCCATCTCCCTGCAATTTAAAGAGAAAGCATGGTTATCATAAAGACACTGCCTTGGGAGAACTGCCTTCACATGACTATGAGACTGATGGCTGTGAACAGCAGAGGGACAGAGCTGGTATCTTTAACTCCTGCAGACTGAGGCACAGAGATCAGCACTGCAGGCTGCTCACACACGTGCAGGCTCCTCCCAGCACCCGGCTCTCTGGGAGCAGACTGCACTTGTAATTAACCCAGTCAAAAAGCCACTCTTCTCAACTGTGTGATCCAAATTACTTTCAGAAGCCAAATAAGCAGCCAGCAGAGAGGCAGCTAGCCACGATTATCAGCTCTACCTCAGCCCAACTGCTTACCTGGAAATGCAGTGCTCAGGATCACATTTAAATGTTTTCTGAGTATATCTGTATCCTGGACTAGCAACAGAATTTCATCTTTTGAAAATCTAACAATACTAACAATACAACTACCTAACTTTGAGCTAATCATACTAACACAGCTTTAGAGAACAAAAACCTTCATGGGAGCTAGTCCTGAACTTGACAAAACAAACCTGGAATACATCCAAGAGAGAGAAACGTTTTAGATTATGTTCTAAACCCTTATTAGATCACAGCTATGGGAAGAAGAGGGGGAATTACATTACTGCAGTGTAACAAATAAAGCTTTCACTGTAAGGAGAATCTAAACTACTACAGCATTAATTTTACTCAAGAACTCTCCTGTTGCAAAGGGCTCAGCAAAGATCTCTACACAAGCAAGGTCTCATCACATGGATCACAAGAAAAGCCTATTCCAAAGTTATCATACCAGCATTCCTCAATCCTCCTGGGCAGGCTGCACTTACCCTTGTTGCAAGCCTTACTATATTATCACTACTACTATTACTGAAGTACGGGTTAAGACACTGGACAAATAAGCTCTATCCAAAATGTAACACAGAAGAACAAAAAAAGTGGTAAGTTGAGAATGGACTCACATTCTTTCTTGCTAACAGTAATATGTTGGGTACATAAACACACAACCTCAGCAAAATTAGTACCACTGATTATTTTCTTTGGCTATTTACTGTTACAGTCTGCTCACATCTATTTACACAAAACTATTTTCCATGTGCCATTGAGGAAGTGCTTGGTAAAAGAAATGGGACCAGGAAACTGGAAAACATTTTGATGCAAAATCCAAGCATTTACAAAGTGGAGAATGAAGTCACACCTTTACAGGCTTAGGAATTCTTATGTCATCTTACTCCTCTGGATCCCACAAAGCTAAACTCTAAGATCTAAGGTCAAATACTCTATTCTGATAGGACACAGACCCATATGTGCCCCTGCTTGCATAACAGCTCTGCTTCTACCCTCACCAACAGCAGGTGACAGCTTGGAAACTTACATCTTTAAGGAAGTATTTAGTACACCAAGGTGTTTCTGTTTCAGCACGAAGTCTCTCTTCGTTCCTCTGCCGTTCTTCCAGGGCTCGCTTGTGCTCTGTAGCCTTATCGATGTCTCCATCCCGCAGAGACTCTGTCACATGCTGCCACAGCCTCCTACAAAATAAACTGGTAACTGGACTGTTCCAAAGGCTTCCCAGCCAGCCACCTCAAACTGCAGGATCACTGTGGAACAGGAGCACCCTCTCCACTTACACATGACAAACCAGCTCAGGTCAGAGCATTGCAGCGCAGGTGAGGGCTCATGGCCAAGTCTTAGAGCTACATCAGCAACTGGGAGCAGGTAGGAAGGGCTCTGAGGTTCTGGCAGTGCCAGTCTAATGTCTGTTTGCAAACCCTTTAAAGCTGCTACTGGAAGTGTTATTCAACAAGCAGCTTCTTGTCAGGATGTCAGGAGCTGCCCTGCTGTGTAGCTGACAGGTAAAAACAAAACTAATAGGGAGATTCTATTCTCTGGTAAGCACTTTGTGAACTCAAAAAAAACCCTCTGTTCATAAACAGGAGGCAAAATAAACAACCATGTGCCTGCACTAGGGTTTTGCACCTTTTTGTTTCCTTGATTTTTATTTTTAGAAAACATTAAAAAATTAGGATGACTGCTGCTAAGCACTGTCCACAAATTTATATTTGCAGGTTTTCCTAAGGTACTCACCAGACTGTTTAGGACAAAAAGGGTCAGAAAAGAGCAAACACATACTCTACCTAGATTCAAAGGGGCCTTGCTTCTCCAGGGGTCGGACTCGTTTTCTTGTCACAGAGAGCTTTGTCAAGTCCACATATTTGGTCTCCCCGTTGCTGTAGGTGAACTCAAGCACACTGTTCCACTCCCCCTGCACTCTGCACACCACTGTGTTCGTCATGTTCTGCTTCACTTCACCTGTGACTCTAGGAAAGAAATTTATTTTTAAAAAGCTATGGCTGAAGAAACCTGAGGACTATTCCTTGCATAATCACTCAATCCTGAATGAGTTTGCAAACTTGTCACACTGCCTTGAAAAGTGTTAGTTATTTGAATTGCATTTGTGTGGAGAAGCTCAAAGAGCAAAGTGACTTTCACTCACTGCTCTAGTTCTCTTCATGTTACCCAGGAAACTCCATTTTTTGCTTCGGCTTGTTTCAAGCCTCTTCAGGAAATTGAAAATGAAAAAGAAACTAACACAGGCTGATTCACATAGAACAAGCAGCTGATAATTTCCACTTGAAATATCACATCAGATACATTAATTCAGACTTTAAAAATTAAAACTAAACTTTCTAGCAAGAATTTATCTCACTACCTGCTGGCACTTCATCTCACACCTTTACATTTCAACCTTCTCCTTATGTAGGTGGTCTCATTTTCATGTTGCTCACATAAGCAGCAGACACACAAAGGCAGAAGCAAGGTAGGAAACTAGGAATCAGAAGAACTGCTTTTATTCCCCATCTCTTCCACAGAAACCTCTGCCAATAACAAGATAAGGAAAGTGTCTTTCTAACATGCAGTGTTTCATTCAAAGTGTTGCATAATGCTCAAGTATCACCATAATTACACACACTCATGCATATTTTTCTTCTCATCTTCAAGACCTGTATAAAGGCCTCCTGATATCCACTTCATCCTGACCCAGTTTTTGAGCATTGCTTGGCAAGCAAATTGCCAGTCTCAAACAACTTTTCACCTGCAAACAAACAAAATGGTCTGTGCACTATGCAAACCAGACTTGAGACATTCTCACTTGTAAGGTGCTGCAGGACTCACAAAGGATACTATCTCTAGCTTCAATTAAACTGTTACCTGTACATAACCTCCCTAAAACTCACCACTTTCCAGCCCTCCTGCACTTCATCAGTGCTCACACAAAGCACAGGCTACATCTCCTTCCACACTTCCATTGTGTGCAGCTGAGGACAGCTAACTTGCACACCACCAGCTTGCTCTGATGTCCTTGGAACAACTGCATCCCAGAGAGTGGAAAGCAGCACTTCTGTGCTCCCACCTTGCATGGTGCCACACTCAGAGCAAATGCAAGCACAGGACACAAGTGCCACTTCCCTTCTTCCGGACACAAGTGCCACTTCCCTTCTTCCACACACACTGGTCACTTCCCACTGTGCCTGCACCTACCCATCCTCCCCAGTCGAGCATCAAAATAGAGAAATTTATCTCTCAAGCAATGAAATGAGCATCACAGGTCAGACTTCCCAGCACAGAGATACTGGATGCCAGCCAAAGCAGACCTGCAGGGAATCTCCAGGGCAAGGGGGAAGGCTCACAGCCAGCTCACAGCAGGAGGCAGCTGGTAAGACTTCTGTCAAACCATGGTCCAGCAGCTCAAACCTAAATTAACCTCATGAGAAATATCTTTAAAAACCCAGACTGATAAATATATGCTGCTTACACAGTTTTCCATTACAAAAATTTAGGATTTGTTGAAAAACACACGAGCAATAAAAGCACATTTACAATATTTTTTTCTCTGTGGAAGTTAAGAACTAACAATTACTGAAAACAGCAGAAAGAGCAGCTGACAAACAAGCAGCCTTAATTTTGTGCTGCTTCTCATCCTGTGACTTCCACACCTCACCAAAGCTCTTACACATGGTGGACTCCCTGTCCTCCTCCCAAGAGATCTCTGAAAGCCTGAATCCACAGGATGCCAGAGATCATCCTGGTCAGACTCTGCAGCTACTTCTTCACAACTTTAACAGATTGATTTTTTCCAAGCATTGTGTGGTAACAAGACAATACTGACATCCGATATTTTAATATCATTCTCAAAATTACTGCCTCTTCTCAGCTGAAAGTAAGCAAAGTTATATCCCTCACTACTGAGGTGCAATATTGAACTGCTCCATTGCACTCTCATTACCTGTATTTCTCCAGGTTGCCTTGCTCTGACACACAACCACTGCCAGCACTGCAGACCACAGTATCTTCCTGAATCTGCAGTAGTGATAAAAAACTGCTGGCACTTATGTGTAATTTTGGCATGACTGACACATGTCTAGCTGTCCATTATCATTATCCTCCATTTCATCCAGCTAAAAAAGTACAGGACCAAGGAGCCAACATCCAGCTGAGGCCTAACAACAAAGGCCACTCTGCAAAAAAATCCATACCATTGCCATAGCAACTCCTGTGCGCTCTGAGTAACCATGACAACACTGCTGCTTCCCATCAAGAGATTCTTTTGGCAATGTCCAATCATCACCATGTCAAATTTTCAAGAGTTACAGTACCTTGAACAGATCTCTCTTTAAAAAGCCTCTATATCTGTGACTAACTTCAAAGGGACAAATAACAAAACAGTTTCCAAATTAAATCACTGAAGTAAAACTACATCCTCTAACTTATCTCTTATGACACAAAAGTAGCTATTGCAAAGTGGAAGATACATAGTGAGCCATGGAAAAAGCCCCAAATGATGTGTCATTTTCAAATAGCACCAAGTGAAACAGAATTACATGTAAGCTTCAGTTCTTCAAAAGCGAGATCAGTCTCATTTCAAGCAAACAAAATGTTCTCACCGATGCAACTTGCCACCGTAGAAGGGCTTGGTATGAAAGTTAATACTTGCAGAATACCCAGTTTTTGCACAGTTAATGTTGACTTTTCCTCCTAGCTCTACCCAAGGAACAGTTAAAATTGAGCGGGCATATGCACAGGGCAGAGAGAAGGTGTATTCTTCCCCGTGTTCCAAGAGATGTAAGACACCTGTGTGAAGAAATACGAGAATCTGTAAACCAGTGCCATTTCAGAAAAGGCCAAACAAGTTGTTGAAACAAATAGTCAATATTACATCTTGCTACTTCTCCTCATACAAAAAAAGAAAATTAAAAAACTCACACAAGACTGACATTTATCAGATTTGAGATTTTTACTAACATATTACTAACTTGAGTAATACACATTTACGTCTCTTTTGGGAAAAGACAGTTATCTCAATAATACTGTTCCATAAAGTACAATTCCATGGTATGCACACACTTTTCAATAGTGCATATAAGGGCTGGCCACTCTCTTATGACGGCTCTGGAGCACAGCAAGACAAGACTTACACTGACAAAAGGAAATAACAAAAGAATTCCCTGAACTGCAGATCCTGAGGAAGGCTAATACTCCTGCTTTCCCTTTCTATAATACACCATACCCAATCTGAAGGCAGGAAGCAGAGACAATTCTCCTTACTGCACCGCCCTGCCAAGATAAACCCAACTCCTTCCTGACAGTAACCTTTGCAATAAATGCCAAGAATCTCATTAAATACTAGAATTTTTCTTTTGGTTTTAAGATTAGTGGGTTTGATTCCTATAAAAAAACCAAAAGCACAGGATCTCCCTCTTACCTTACAAGAAAACAGACAACATCTAACTGCTGCCTGCCCCAGCCCACACCTCTGAAGCACAGTACTCCTGGGTGTCTGACATCAGCACAAACAACATGGGAAATTCTGAAAAAAGTTCTGATTTGAGAAAGGTCCTACAAGAGATATCAACTCCAGAAATTACCTGTACAACCAAAGACGTGCCTTTCACATACCCTGGCATTCCCTTGGTCATTCTCTTGTCCAGAGTACAATTTATATGCAAGTGCCTGGAATCCCCAGGTACTGGCCAAAATACACAGGGGACACAGAGTGGGAGAGGCTGTCTCATCTTGTTCAATAAATACTAATAACTAAAGGAAAACTACAATTTGAGGGCAGTTACCCTTCTCTGTCCCTAAAGGATCCAATTTTTCTAGTTAAAGAAAAATCAAAATGTGCATAGGAATATTAAGTGCAATACAGAGAAATACAACAACACTCCTATGTAATAAGTGCCTGATACAAATTAATTCATAAATATCAGTTTACATCACAGTAACTGACCTTTGGCTTAAAAGGCAATATTTTATTTCCAAATATAATCCTGATTTTTGGCAAAGCATAAACCTTTCTGTTTTTTCCTCCCATATGAAAATTTGCTGTATACAGTGATAGCTTGTATCTTTTGAAAATAACATCAAATTTGCTATCAAACTTGATATTTTAACAAACAAAATTGTTAAAATTTTATTTAACAATACTAACATTGCTAACAAATTTGCATTTTAACAACCCTCTAAAACGAACAAGGGACGGAATTTACACTTACCCTCGCCAACCATTGTCACTCCTATTGACATTCCTAGGAATTTACTTTTTGTCCAGACGTGGGCGTTGACACACATGTTCCTCTCTACACACTCAGCATAAAACCCTGAGACAGGGGGATGATGGGACACTTGCTCAGCTACGAATTTCACCGTGTAACAGTCCGGCTCCGCTTGCCCTTCTGGATCTTTAGGCAGAGTTACTTGCTCCGAGGGGGAGTGAGCAGAGGAGTTGGTGCCAGCATCAGTGGCCACGCTGCTCTTGGGCATCCTCCAGGAGCAGTGGAAGGTCTCCCCGATGATGGGGTTGTAGGGCTTCTTGGCAATGGCTCCCTTGCGGCCCTCGTGGAAGGAGGTGAGGTAATACTCCACGAAGCGGATCATCCGCTCCTCGGGGCTGCTGCCGTTCGTGATGGCGATGAAGAGATCGGGGTGGGACATGAAGTCCGCGTACATCTCCAGCAACGACCGCTTCTCTAGAATGAACGTGGGAAGAACCACCTGGAAATAAAAGAAAGGCCATAAGCCAAAAGCCTCTAGGAAGTAAAACAGACAGGTGTTTTATAAGAGAAGTCCTTGGGAGGAGGATTCTGTCCTGCTTGGGACACCACACTTTCAGAGCGCACTTTCTTGCTCCTCTTGTAAGATGTGAGCAAAATACTGTGATCAGATGTTCCAGAAAAGCAATTTACAAGGAGAAAAAAGCCCACTGAGTACAAGTAGGGCTAAAGAGATTGAAAGGAACTGAGCATCAGGCAAAAATACCCAAAGACATGAAAGAGCTGCAAAGAGATAACGTGTCCCATATACCTGTGAAAGAGAAAACAAGCATGAAGGCACTCAAACTACAGCAAAAACGGTTCAGAGCAGAAGTTAGAAAAGGTATGGTCTAATAGAGAGGAAAGCTGGGAAGCTATGCCAGCTCTGGAGAGCTTGCAGAATCTTTCTCCACAAAGCAACTGGGACAAGCATCCATGAGAAGCAGCATAGGATGGGTTGATCCTGTGCCTCTGAGCAGAGGTACTTTATACTTTCACAGTTTCATTCAACAAACCAGCAATCCTGTCCTTCCTGAGCCAAGGGCAATCCCCTAGAGTGAAAGACTATGGATATTATCAGTTTTCCTTCTCTGCAGTAGGAACAAGCCTCACGTAGCTAGACTTACATAACTGACATAACTAACTGTTGTAAACAGCAACACAGAGTATCTCAACCATGGGGTCAAGACAATCCATTAAAATCAGATTTAAATCCTCTTAAATCTCTTTTTCAAAGAGAAAAAGCACAAACCTAACCTCCTCTGAAATATCAAGCTAAACTGAATAGACTTGCCATGTTGTTGCAACACTAACCTTGAGTATTAAGTGGCTTTTCACTTCAGTACCCTGATATTGAGTTAAGTACAATTCTAACAACTTCATTACCTGTTTTGAAGTCAAGTTTGTTCACTTCAGTGCTCTGCCTCCTCTGAAATACACACAATTCTCCCCACACAGCCAAAAGTCTAATTCGGGAAACAGGCTCAACAATTTGTTTCAACTAAGAGCAAAAGATACCCTAAATCCAATCCTCAGTGTAAGTGATAGAGTGACTTCATCAGATCCTCGTTAAGCAGCAGAGGGTTTATATCTGACCTACAGAAAGCAGGCCCTGTTTAAACCATCTTTTCATTTTCCCTCTCAAGTTCTGAAACATAAGCTGCACAATACAAGTGTTTCTAGGGGCTATGTAGCTAGTGCTCAAAAAACGTAGGTTTAAAAAACCTCCAATAATCCATAACTCTGAAATAGAGTGTTTTCCTCATTCCATGCTACTGTAAAATCAATTTTTTTTATTTCAAAGTGCCTAGTGCTTATGGAAAGAAGTCTTTACAGAAATGAATTGAACATAAGCCGGTAGCAGCCTGATTTTCCCAGATTTGCTGCCCAAGTTGTCTAACAGCACCTGAGTGTTAATTTTTCCAAGCTGCTTGCTTTTGAGATCTGCACTCAAGTGTTAAATCCAATTCCCTCCAGTGTAACTTTGTTCTTGCCTGCTTGTGAGCAAACACAGAAATGAGAATAGGAAAGAGGCTTAAACAGGCATCTAAAGATAGATAAGGGGGAACCAAAAGAAAACTTCTTTTCAGAAGCAGCATGGACGCACGTGTAGGGTTACACATGTTGTGTGAAAAAGCATTATCAAGATAGAAAAGAGATCATGGAAAGAAAGCAGAAAGAAAAATATGAGAAGGCTGAAGAAAACAGCATGAGAAGACTAAGGCTCAAACACCAGAAAGAAGACAGGTCATTACAGGAAAGGCAGCAGAAGCACAGTAGAAAACACAAAGAGAAGGTAATAGAAAAGACAGAGTCAGCACATTTCACCTAAACCTGCCTCAGTCTAGGACATCAGATCTTGGGACCTGATGTTGCTACTGGCCACAGTTTCATACTAAACTCAATACTGTTCAATACAGGAGCTGAGTTTTAAATGATACTTCACTTTTACTGCAGCCAATTTTCACACTTCAGTTACTTACTCTTGTTAAGTCCATGCCAAGTTTCAGCTGAGACAAAAGATGCAAGATAACACTGCGCTGCTCTTCCACTGCTCCTAGGTCATCTTCTTTATCATCACAGATATCCTCCAGTTCCTCATCTGGATTTATTTCTTCAGGTTCCTGGAACAAGAGCCATAAACTTTGCTCAAAGATGCAACTGGCCAGACAGTATTCAAAAAGGACTTCATATTGTATTTAACTAACCATGTATGAAAAAAGCCTAAATAAACCCCTGCAGAGAGCTACACAATGGAATCTACTCCCAAGATAAACAGCTGAAGAATTTGAATGGATATGAAGATAACTCCATGCAGATTCCATCTGGAGGATTCAGGCTCAAATTTCCCACCCTCTCTCATATGGGTCATGGAAAAAAAGAAAAAAAGCTTAAAAGAAATTCCTGTAAGCTTTGTGAATTCACAGAATGTCAAGCATGTAACACATACACAGAAAGAGCAAACCAAAAGCTAGCAGCAATTCCAACCACCTCAATAACCCCCTCCACCTCTACACTACTTCAGCCTTTCCAGAGTTGCCTTCACTATTCCAAAGGCTGTATCAGACTGTAGCTCTGAGTTCCCTGACTACCGTCATGCCTGGTATTCACAAGCTGTGCTGCACAAGCGCTATCATGTTGCAGTAAGGACAAATATGTAACAGTGAAAGAAAAAAAGTAACTTGGAGCAGTGTCAATAAAATAACAAAACCCCAGGCATACACACACACTGCAGATGCCCATGTCTGTTTAACTAAAGCTGAAATTATATCTGCACTGTTTTAACAACCACCACAGCACAAGCAGAAAGCCAAACACTTCAGGCAGGAGGGATGCTGGCATTGCTAGGGCTCTGAGCTGCATCCTCCTGGGACAAACAGCTGGAAGGAGGCAAATGCAGAGGGGACAGGCACTGAATGCCACGGGAAGGCAGCAATATGCCTTTGCCTAAGCAAAGCCTTTGTCCTGGAGCAGCTGCCCTGGCTCAAGGCAAATTTATCAACACTCAACCACCAAAAACAGGGGGCCAAGCCCTCACATAGGGCTCAAATCCTGATGACAAGTGCAGTACCACACAGGGGACTCCTTTCCAAGAATGCTATGCTGTTCTGCTCTCAGAAATAAGGGAGTTGAAAATACCTATGGGGAGTGATAACACCTGTCATACCTCAGATACATTAAGTACTCAAACTGTAACTACCTTAATTACTGAAAGGAAGGAATGAAGTGATTTAGTTGAAAGGTCCTAGCTTTGTTTCATCTCTTCTTTTTTTAGCTTAATAGTAACTACTCTGACCCATTTAAAGATCTATAAACTACAGCAATTGAAAAAAATCCTTTCAATTTTGATTTTGCTCTAAGACAGCCCAGTGCTATTGCAGAGACATAAAACAGCACATTATCTTTTCACAGTTACACAGTCTCAGCCAAACAACTGTGTGAAACCAACTAGCATAAAGAGGATGTAATTATGATTTTCTAGCTTAGTTAGGAAAACATGTTCTTCATCATAATCCCTGCTGGTTTTTCACTTCAGTGTTTTGCAATTCAAATCCATTTTGTCAGTTATAATGATACAGACTGTAGCTGAAAATGATACAGACTGTAACTGTATTTCAAATGCATTAAGCCACCCTGCAGTCAAATGATGAGAGTTGCTCAGATTAAGAAAAACAGATGCAACAAGACCTAGAAAAGAAAGGGGAATGTAATAGCTGAAGACCAGCAATTTTGTCTTTTGTCTGCTTAGGCAGCTCTTCTTGGGCCTATTTTGAGAGTGTCACGAATTTTATTTAGGCAGTATTCCCTTGCAGTTTATCTAAAACAAGTAAATAATGAAGTGCAAAAACCCTATTCCATTGCCTTGCATTACCACCCCAACTGGCTCCCTCCACTTGACAACAAGTTACATAAAGCAGCAAAAATTTGTTGAATAAACAAGGTAGAGAGTTTCACATACTGCAACTGTCCTCACTCCTCCTCCTACACAACTAACCATGAGAATAACTGTTGTTAAATCACTTCCACATAATATGATCGAAACATTTACAGGTATTCCTCTGAATAATTCCCCGCAGAAATGGGATGTCACATTACCTTACCCTTGTTAGCTGGCAGGGCTCTGCAATGGACTGCTCTTCTCTGACAGATGCTGGCTTGTTTATCTCTGCTGGGAAATTCTGAGCTGCTCCATTTTTGAAGTGGTTTGCCAGGGAGATCTTCGGTTCCAACCAACTGATTGTCGTTCCTGAAGCAAAGGAAAGTTTGCGCTGAAGCTTGCTCATCCTCTGCAAGGTCAGTAAATAGCAGTTTCCAACAAAAGAACTATTTCTAATGGAATAAGCTGAAAGCAGCCAATTCCTTCCTCCTGCAGCCAGCGCCTCCAGCAGCCACTAAACAAAGGTGGTGCAATGAGACACCACCTTCAGTGATCATTAGCACAAACACTGGGATTGGCGAGCTGTAATACATGCAACTTGGACTGGAGAAACTAGTTGGTGTCATGAAAGGTGTAATCAGACACTACAGGAGGAGCCCAGTATCATGAGAATGTTAAGCAGCCCTTACACTTCTCTTTAGCTGGTACCAAAATTAAAAACAGCTTTCCACTTATCAGCTTCTAAAACCCAGCTCTGTTCTAGACTAAAAAAGACCTAAAGCAGAAGTTTTGTTCCCACTGTTTTCTCTGGAGAGGGTGCTTGTCTTTTCTCAGCTGCAGAGAAGGCAGGCACACACTGTTGAATAAATAATAGCTGTCAAANTAGAAAAAAAATTGAAACTTAAAAAAAAAAAAAAAAAAAAAGAAAAGAAAAAAAAAACAAACCTGCAGGGTTTGGAAAGCTATTACCCACCTGATGATTCCAGCATCTCTAGTTACTCCCAGTTAATTTATCAGAACGGGTCAGGTTCCTCATTAATTATACAAATGTTCCATTCTTTTTCAAAGGGCAATAAATGTACAGGTGATTCCAATCAGTTTTTACTGAAGAATACACAAACTGAAAAACCATCTTGGCTGGGTTGTAAACACAGAAATTATTAGGAAACCTGAATTTCTACCACCAGACAGCAGTTCCCTGTGCTATACTAAGACACCTATACTACGGTGTCTGTT
>VYZP01033725.1:0-42261 GCA_013400635.1 Hypocryptadius cinnamomeus
TCTACAAAATATAGCATTAAAAAAAAAAAATCCTTGAGGAAAATATTTGCAAATGGTCCTGCTGGGGCATTTCCAGTGCTCCAGTGATTTTATTTAAATACTAAGTTAGGTAAAAAGTGTCTAAGACAGCCTCCTCCATCCTTATACTGGGAAACTGCCCAGCCCCATGGGAAATCCACCTGGATCCCTCTATGTGTCAGCCTTCAGAATGAAGGGAGTATCAGGGATGTTCCCTGATCCCAGCATCGTGTCTGCCTTTGCTCATGCAGGTGAGAGGATTTGAGAGCCTGGCATAAGGTCAGGCAGGGGGAAGGGCTGGCACAGGGTGGTCCAGCAGGATGGAGGCAGATCCTGTTGCATCTTCCCTTCTGAACCTCACTGTGTTCTGGTCCTAAAGCCCCTCTGCAAATCTGCTGGGATTTTTTCAATTCTGTGTAAGGATCTGTGGACAGATTTTTTTTTGTTGTTGTTGTTGCTGATTGGAAACTTATCAGTATAATTACACAAGCATATGTTTTATAGGTTACATCTTAACACTGTTAAACATCAATCTGGTATTTACTATGAGTTATATTAACTGCTAGTGATGACTATTACACAAATGCTGACAAAATTATTGAATGAGAGCCATCTGAAATTTCAGGCTCCCTATATGTGCCACTGTGCAATGCTTTTCTCTATTACTGAAAAATAACTGAGAAAAGGGACTTCAAGTATCCAGACCCCTTGATGTATTTATGTGGCTAAAGGCATGATGGATTTCATATGTTGCAAAACCTGAGCTTTCATTTAAAAATAATAACTGGGCTCTCCAGGTTGCCAGCCCTGCTCAGTGACTTCATTCCCCTTTACCTTGACAAACAGGAAACCCCCAATGGCCAACACACCTTTCACAGACTCTGAACTCAACCTTTATTGTGTGATTTGGGGTTGGTTTTTTGGGGTTTTTTTTTGTTTGCCCAAGTCTGCAGACAGTCTCAAGACAGCTTTGTACTGCAAGGGCACAGAGAGATGTGCCATGGACAGAGGGGACATTGCCACAGGGCGTGGTGGCCTCATTCTGCCATCACCATGGGACTGTTTTAAGGTTGGGATCATCCTTGATGTGAAGTGGGGTTGAAGTGTCACCTTCTCTGTACTGGTACCCTAGGAGCAGCTTCAATGGGATTTCCACTGGGTCTGATGGGGAGGGAGGGAAGGGAAAGGTTTGGTGTCAGGAGGAGTTTGTTAAATTGGGGAGGTGGGGGCAATAATCTTGGTTTTATAAAAAGGAGCTCTAAAGGATGCAATAAAAGCTCCATTTCCAGCTGAGTAGATTGGGTTACACTTTGGGTTGTGGAGTTTGGGGGAAAATAACACTGTGCTTCTCCTTTGGGTGTGTGTGCAGAGATGGGGCACGACCTTCTCCTGGAACCAGGAGGCCTTGGAGGAGATGGGATCTGGGGGCTGGAGCTGGTCTCAGGATCCCTTCTGCTCTGCTTGCATGCTGGATGGCACAGTGCAGTCTCTGGTGGCTGCTTAGTCAGGAATGTGCCTTTGATACAGGATACCTGGGAGCACTAAATAGTGACTAATAATGGGCCAGATAAAAATAAAGGCTCATTTTGTTCTGGCTGTGGCTCACAAGTGGAAGTTCTCATCTCTCCAGCTCTGTGAAGGGGCTGGGAATCCTTTGCTGTCTTAGCAGTGTGAAACCTTGGGCCACAGAATGGGAAATGAGGAGGGGACTCAGGTCCTTTATGCTGCTGCTGTGAAGCCTTGAATCTGTTTTGAAAAATTGTCTCCCTTGGTGACTCTCTGAGGGGGGAAGATGGATCTTGAGGAAGTCTCCTGTGCTGAAGCTGCTCACCAGGGACCTGCTGTGGTGGCAGCTGTGTGGGGCTGCTCTGCTGGGAAGCTTGGGAAAGCTGCTTTTCCCCATGGTGTGGGATAGAGCAGGTGACTGAGACAAGCACCATCCAACAGGGCACCTTGCCCACAAGTGATGGGGGCAAGGCTTTGCTGCTCTCATGCACACCTTCCTTGTGGGTCTGGCTTCTTCAGGTGGCCAGAATAATTGGCTTTGAGTGTCCTTGGTCACCCAGAGGGGGAAGGGCTGCATGGAGAGGCAGAAAAGGGCAGGGAGGGGGTAAGGGAGCAGCCCTTGCTGCTCCACATGACTTGGGAAACCTCTCAGACCAAACAAAGCACAAAGGGGGAAAGGTCCAGCACAGCAATGTCCTTAAAATATCCTTATTGCAGCCCAGGGAAGGAGCATCCAGCTCCTCAGGTGTCCTCAAGGTGCATTGAACCCACAGCTTGTTTTGAACCCACAGCTTGTTTTGAACCCACAGCTTGTTTTGAACCCACAGCTTGTTTTGTGCCTGCTGGTGCTCTAGAGTCAGAGCTCACTGTGCCTGTTGTGCTGCTGGTCTGCCTTCCCAGCAAAGGGAGTCCTGCAGGCAGCTCTCTGCCTTTTTCCCTTTTCCACCCAATAATTTGCTTCCAGATTGGACTCACCTGGCAGTAAGGCAGAGGTTGTTGAGGTTGTGAGGAACAGGAGGTGAGCAGAGGGATGCTGGGGATGTCCCCAGTGAGGACAGGCTGCTGTGACAGCTCAGCACCCAGTGCCCAGCAGCCTGTGCCTTCTTCTGCTTGTGGTTTCAACCCCTGGGTGCTGCTGGGGCTGGGAAGGGATCCTGCTCTGCAAGTCTGGGGCATCCCCACGAGCACAGGCAGGTGCTGTTTGTTCTCAAGGCAGAAATAAAGCTGGAGGATCAAGGGGATTTTATTGCCTTTAAGGAAAAGCTGCTTCCCTGCCTGCACCTTCCTCCCTGGAGAAGCATTGAGGTGCAGAACTGCAGGGGAACAGGACCTGTTAGGCATTGCCTGCCAGCCCCCAGGCCTTGCTGGTTTAATATTTTTTATATCTAATAGGAGCAAAGAAAGGCGCATAGTCCATGAGGAGAGTCCCACAGCATAAGCTATTGGAATAACAGATGGAAATATTATATTTTTTGAAACATTCTTGCTGCAGAGCTTCCTCTTTGAAGTGTGTTTGAGCAGAACACACCGTGCCAAGAACAGGGGGAGAAATGATTCGTGTCAGCAGAGCTGGGAGCTCGGGTGTCTCAGATGCTGCAGAGCCCCAGCTCAATGGACCCCTCAGCCTTGCCAGGCAGGGGATGAGGGTCTGGCAGGACCTGTCCACTGCACAAATCCAGCAGCTGTGCTCAGGTGAGATGGTGAATATGGGCTTTCCCAGAGCTGTTGCTGCCCAAGAGTGGTGCTAATGGCCTGTGCTCACTCACAGCACTGCCTGACTACATTTGCACTCAGACTTTTTCTCCCAGATGATGAATGATTCTGGGGAAGGGAGGAGGATTAAAGGTTTATGGGATTTTTCTCCAAAAAAGTGGAAGACTACAGTTTTTCCTTCCACCTGATTCTCTTGTTCTCAGAATGAAAAATTCCATATTCAGTCAATTTAGGGGAAGTTCAAGAGGGAGTGTGGCACCCCCAGGGCTCTGCCTGGGGATGTGGCATTAAACAGGAGCCTGTGAGGAAGAGGTGAAGGAAATGTTGATGGAGGCAGGTTGCACAGTTAGCAGGGAGAGGTTTACCTTGCAAGAAGCTCCCTTCAAAGCATGCAGGAAGGAGTAAAACCAGGTCAGGCAGAGTGACAAAGCTCTCAGCTCTGTTTAAGAGGCCCCTTTGGGTGAATAAACACTGCTGTGATCTGCAGCAGCTTTTCCTGAGCCCAGACTGTGGAGGAAGGTGGCTCTTGGTGCTGGGCTGGAGGGTTTGCTCCTGAGATGCTGGTGGAGGGCTGCAGCACACCTGGGGGATGCTGACCTCAGAGCAGGTGTGTGGGGAAGGCTGGTCTATGAAGGCAGCATCCTCCTGCTTGCAGGTGAGTGCTTGTGCCTGCTGTCCTGGGCATGCACAGAAGAGAGGCTGTGTCCCCCTGCAGCAAGTCAGCAGGGAACTGTGTGGGAGAGGGGCAGGGCAGTGCCTGTTCTGCCTCATGCTGGGTGGGGAGGATGTTTGTGCTGGGCACAGAGAGGCCACATCACTCTGGCTCGTCCCCAGCTCAGCTTGGCCAAGCAGGACACTGGGACTCCCCAGAAGTGTTTTTGTGCCCCTGAGCAAGCAGATGTGACTGTCCTTAGAGCTGCCACAAGCTCTGGGGAAGTGGAAATGTGTGCACCCCTAAGGATGCTGTGCCTCCACGGGATTAGCAGGAGAGGCTGCCTTTGTGCTGGTGAGTTTCCTGAGCTGGTCTGGCTGAACAACATCAGGGTGATGAGCATATGTGGGTCTTCTCCATTGTGCTCAACATGTTTTGTCTTCACAGCAGGGAGCATCCCAAGCTGCTGGGGGCCGTGCTGTGACAGCAGGCTGTGCTGCCATCCCATACCTGTTTGATCTCATGGTGCAAAGACGTGTGTGTTATGAGCTTGTGATAAAGTTCCTGTGATAAAGCAGAGAAGATGTGACAGCTCCAGGCAGGCCCCAGCCCGTGCTCTGGGATACAGATGTTGGCACTGCTGGAGGATGGTCCCAGCAGAACTTCACCAAGGACTTCAGAGGTATTTGGAAATCTGTTTCCTTTCTGATGGCAAGTGAAGTTTGTGCTGTAAGGTGCTGTGTGGCTCTCCCTGAGGGGAACTGGGGTGTGAGAGCTGCCTGTTGAGTTGTGCCAGCCCCACATCCTCCATCCCCCTTGCCCTTCCCAAGGGCAGACAGAGGAGCATGAGTGTGGATACTGACAGCCTGGTCAGAGAGAGAAAGGCAGATAAACTTTCCCAGGAATTGTTCTGGGGAGTTTTGAGAAGGCTGAGAGAAAGAATTAAAACAATCTTGCAGCTGGTGTTTTGAACAGTTGTTTTTTTCATAAGATATTTACCAAAGGTTGTCTTCTTAATTAGCCAGTGGTGAAGGGGTGTTGATTAAATGACCAATCAGGTCCACCTGTATGGGAACAGTGTAAAAAAAGGAATGGGTTTCTAATGAAGTCAGTATTAGCCTCCTGAAGAGAGTTAGAGTTATGTGTCATTTCACTTCCGTTCCTGACTCAACAGTGACAGGTGAGCAGGTTTCCATTCCTGCCCTGGGCTTGTTAGCAAAGGCTCTGCTACTTCAGCAAGGAGATTTCATTTGGATGAGGCTGCAGGGTGTGTGTTTGCTCAGGGCCTTCCCTTCCAGCTCTGACCAACATATCTCCCTAAGGAATGGGGAAACTGAGGCACGGGGACACCAACATCCCAGCAGTGCCAGTGGGTGAGGAGCAATGTCACCTGTGTCCTGCTCTTGGTGCAGTGCAGGGAGTGGCTGCACACAGCTCTGCTCCAAAGGAGCCCTGGAGTTCCCCTGAGCTCCAGGGAGCTCTCAGGCAGCCCTGCTTCCCCCAGCCTGATGGCAGTTCTGCTCCTAATAAGTTAATCTGATGGGTTTTGTCATGAGCAAAACAAGAAATCACGTTTTTAATAATAAAAAAAGGGTCCTGCATCTTGTTAACATCTGGAGTTCAATCATTTCTGTGCTCAAAACTGTGGAATGCTTCAGCACAATATAAATCTTGCCACTTGCTGTACATGGGCTCCAGATGGGGAGGGAGAGTTCATGTTCACTTGTAACCCAGATGGGTGCTGGAGGCTCTGCCTGGAGCCTCCAGGGCGTGTGGATCCCCTGCTCCCACGCTGGGTGAGAGGCCTGAACCCCCCAGATGGGCTTGGCATGGCAGGGCTGTATCTGGAGATGGGGCATGTCTCCTCACTGCCCAAAATCTTGTGCCAAAGGCTTCTCAGCACCACGGGGTGATGGAGCCAAACACCCCCACGGGGCCAGGCTGGGCATCTCCACTGGGTGATGCACAAACCAGCCCTGGGAGGCATTGGCAAGGCTGGAGCTGTGTCCCCTGACTGCACCCAGTGCCATCAGACAGGAGCAGCTTGGGGTGATGGGATCCCAACCCCCGTGGCCTTGTGTCCTCTATGTCCACCTTGTTTTGTACCCAGGTCACTGATAAATACACAAAATCCTGGAGCAGACCTGTGGGATGCCTGGCTGTGAACACAACATCAGGCTGGAAACAAAGCATTTATCCTTGCTCTGCTCCTATGCCAGGCTCTAACCAGTTCCTTCCCTTTTACACAACACCTAATTTCCTTAATGATCCCTACAGGCAGGCTTTTCTGAAAATCTGAGTGTACCCATCACACCAGGAACAATTTAATGAAAGCAAGAGAATTTATTCTCTCTGGGAGTTAAATTTTCACTAAAAAAACATGTAAATTCCTTTTTTTTTTGTTTGAAACCAAGAATTTTGCAGCTTGAGACCAAAACTCTATCTTATTTGTCTAGGGTTTTTGACATTTCAGACAAGTCAGGCAAATTTCCACAAAAATATTTTCTGTGCTTTTTTTTTTTTTTTTTTAAATCTGCTTTTGACTGAAGAATGACCTGCTATGAACTGTTTGGATGAAAATTTTTCAAGCAGCCATAGTCAGGGTATTGATGTGAGAAAGGCAGTAGTAGAGCTGCAGGCAGGAGTAGAAAATGTGTGCTCAGAGAGTTGGGGAAGGTCTGTGCTGCTTGTGGGTCTGTTGGTGTGTAGGTGAGGCAAAGCAGTTTGGCTTTTCCACATTTTTAGAAGTTTTGAGGATGTCTAGAGTGGAGACAGCCCAACCAGGCTGGAGGTTGGGTTTTCTGGGATAACATGAAGGTTTACAAGCACTGGTACACAACCTCTGTGTCTGAATCTCTTCAGGAAAACCACTAGGAATGTTTTTGTTGTTTTTTTGGGTTTTTTTTATTTTTAAGGCACATGTGCACTTCAAGACCCTGCCCACAAAAGTAAGCTCTTAATTTCCATTAAAAACAGTTTGCCTAAATACCTTCTGAAGCTCTGGGTTTGCCAGCTGGTATCTAGGTCTTATCTGTCCCTTTAGGCATTTAGATATCTTTAATTGCCTGGCTCTCAGGGGCTTCAGCAGAGAGTAGGGATGTGCCTGCTGGCTTTCCTAAGAAGAGATGCTTTCCTGGAGCAGGGTTGGATCAGCATTCTCAGTGTGGCTCTGATGGATGACCTACTGCTCTGACAACCCCCTTCCCCAATTTCCATCTCAGCCTTATTTATGGGGAAATCGAGTCCAGGCATATGAAAAGCATTTTTCTTTTTCATCAGCTTGGCTGGAAAACTCAATCTGCTCCAGGGTGAAGTCAGTGCTGCTCGTAGGCAGCTCTTGGTCAAGGGGAGAGCAGTGATGGGAGGGTCTCAAGGGTGGGTTGCTGCAGAGAATCACAGAATTTCCTTTGTTGGAAGGCTCCCATGAGCATCATCAAGTCCAGCTCCCTGCTTCTTGCAGGACTACCCAAAACTACTGTGCCCCATCCTGCTGGGTTTGTCAGGTGAGCTGGAGAGAGTTTTGGGATCTGCACGAGCTGAGCTCACCTGTGGGTTTTTAAGCAATGTGTTTCCCTGTGTCAGGCTGTCTGCAGAGGGAGACTTTGGGATCTGCTTTGAAACATGGAGCTGTTCTTAAGGAGGAGAGGTGATTATTGGCATGGATTGATGCTGGGGTGATGGTAAGGAGAGAATGTGCATGTCCCTGCCTCAAGTGGAAGGAGGATCTGGAGGGGCATGAGGAGGCAGGTGTTGGTTGCCAACACAGCCAGACTGATATGTTAGCCTTTGAAACTCCTTTTTCCACCCAAGGAAGCTTGACTTGCCACAAAATGAATGCTTCTACATAAAATGTCAGGCCACTTTTCAAAAAAAGCTCCAGCTTTAACTGAAAAACCCGAAAGAACCGAATGGAAAATTAAAATATTTGGATTGTCAAACATTGGATTCACAGAAATTTAAAAAAACCCCAAAAAGTCAGGCTGGATTGTTTTGGTTCTCAGATCTGGAGTATTTTTCCCCTTGGGAAACCATCTACCCTTGATTTGACAGAGAAAGAAAGAGACAGGCAAAATAAATCCATGGCCATCTCTGCCAAGCTGGTTGATGGGGGGTAAATATTCCTTCCTGACCTTAAAGTCAGAAATCTGTGTAGCCCCAAATACTAGAAGAATGCTCCCCCAGCCCCTGGGGTGGTTTTCCAGCACCCCAGGACTCCCACCAAACCCCTTTAACTATCTTAGCTGGGAGAGAACCGGGAGAAGATGGATTGGAAATCATCTCCCTTGGATCAAAGCCACTTGAGGCTTAAGAAGCAGGCGTGAAAGTTTTATCTGTGGCTGCCCCAGGGTGGGTTTGTTGTTGCTGACCACACTGTGGCTCTTCCATGCTCTGATAACCCAGTGAGGAGGAAGGGTCCCAGCTCCTTCCTCAGCTCCTGTAACAGAGATGCAAAAGGCAACTCCCTCAGTTTGCTTTTCCCCCTGTCTATGGTTGAATATCTGTAGCTGTTGTTTGCTAAACAAGAGCGCCAGTGGCAGAGGAATTAGAAGAAATCCCTTCTTAATTGGAAACAGTGAGTCTGTGTATTTTTTCAGTTGTCTATTTTGGGCCTTGTAAAATTAAAGTTATTAACTGTAATGCAGCGGTTTCCAGATTCCCACAGCCCTTTACAATAGTGGGGAAATTCATCCCAGGTCACTGGGAGCCTTTAATGAATACATTAAGGCTTATTATTAAAATAAAGTACTTGCAGCTTTATGGGAGACATCTGGCAAGGCTGCTTGTCTCTCTGAAGGCTCCCTGAGTGTCCTCTCCCGGCGTGCACCACGTCAGGCCCGGCTTTCAGGAGCTGTTCCCTGCACAAGGATTCCCACAGGAGGCTCTGGGAGACACTCAGAGCCTTTGCAGGATGTGATGGAGAGCAGTTGTGCCAGAGCTGCCCCTGTGCTGGCTCCACGGATGTTCCTGGAGCCGAGCTGGCGCTGCAGGCACCGGAATGAGCTCTGCTGGGATGCTCTGGGCTAAAGCTGCCTCATTCACCAGTGGGATGAGCAGGCAGAGTTGGGCTAACCCCGGGCAGGAGGAGGAGAGGCTGGGCAGAGCAGGCTGGCCTGGGTGCAGGCTCCAGCTTGGAGCCAGCTGCTGGCCAGCTGTGCTCACCCAAAGCAGGGTGCTATCACTGATAAGCAGCTTCATATCACATCTCATGGCTGCACCCACCCAACCCTGCACAGCCACGTCACACAACAACTCCTCGGTGCTGCATGAAGAGCTGGGAGCCAAATCCTTGGGGTTTAGGGCCAGAAAGTTGCCCTGGGCTGGCACAGCTGGGAGCAGGTACCTGGCAGCCAGGGTGCTCATGCTGAGAGAGAGGAGAGCAAAGCCAGCTGTGAAGGGTCTGGGATGGCTGGGATCTTATCGCTGCTTTATCTGCATCCAGCCCTGATCCCGGCACAAAGCGGGGCCACGTGGCAGTAATTGTGTTAGGAAAACAAACTAATCTCCGAAGGGACACAGAGCAGCTGTCAGGCTATCGGTGCTATCAGGGAAATGGATGTGGCCTGCCAGCTCCCATCGCTGCTCCGCCGGAGCAGGGGCCAGCCGGGGGATGGAGGGGGCAGAAAGGGAAGGAAAATAAGCTTGGGCTGCCAGGCCAGACTGAAGGAGTGTTTGTGGTGGCATTGCTGAGAAGCTCTTTGCTTGCCAGAATGTTTGTGAGACGTGGTCTGGCGGGTCAGGTGTGGCAGTGAGGAGAGCCAGGTTAACCCTGGCAGATCCCTTATCGCCGTCTGCTCAGTGTCTCCGCTGGGCTCCTTGTCTAACTTGAAGAGCTTTCTCCTAATGTGCTCCCCCCAAGGATGGCTCTGTGCCCCAGGCACCCCAAAACCTGCTGCTGATGCAGCTTGCCCATCCCAGGGTTGGGCTTGCCCTCCCTCGCTACCCTGCTCCCCTCTTCAGCCCAGCCTGGTGGCTCCAGAAAGGGTGCAGGGGCCAGACCCCAGGAGTGTGCTGGGGAGATAGAAGGGGTTCTTGGAGATGGACATGGAGATCAGGCTGCAGCAGGAGGAGCCTTCCTCTGCAAGATTTCCCCAGATTTGCAAAGGAGAGGAACCACGCAATGGTCAGGCTGGTTCTGAGCTGGTTCTCTCTCCTTTGAAACCTCCTTTGAAGCAGGAAATTATTACAGAGATCCTCCAAGTGTTGTGCTTGGCCCTCCCCACACCCCTCCTCTCTGCCTGGGTCTCTAGCCCAGGAGCTCAGCCATTGCCAGGCAGGGAAACACAGGATCTTCCCCCAAATTCTGAGTGTGAGCATCTTTGGCTGCTGGAAGGTGGAGAGGAAAGCCCCACAGGGCTCACATGTGCCCCTGTCCCCAAAAAGCTGAATCAACCCCCTGGCTCTGGATAACCCCAAACCTGGGGAAGGTTTAAATCTAGTTCTGAAGTGTCTGGCTCTGGCCCAACACAAACATTGTTGTTTCTGGATTATATGTTTAAGAGAAAAGAAAATCCTATCATGAAGTAATGCCAACAAGATACACAATTGTGTCTTGTATTTAGTCTGTCCTCCATACTCTGCTAAGGCTCCAGTCGAGATGGACTTGAAAAATAAAAAAAGCCCAGAATTACACAGCTCCCAAAAGTGTTCCTGAAAATAAATTTTTGCCAGGTTCCTCCCCAGCAGTTAATTAAGACTTCTATTAAATGCTGACAGGAGCTTGATAGTGTTATATGTTGCAGCAGGCTCTGTTCATGGTGTTATAATTATGGCAGTAAAACAGTTTCCATTATAGTCCTCCTTTTCATAAGTTCATAACTTCTGAAAACATTTACTTTTCATGTTGAAATTTTTGTGTGCCTGGCCTTAACCAGGTGGGATTTTTTTTTTTTTTTAACTCTGAGGAAAAAAAAAAAAATCCATGTAGCCCTTTTTGAGTTATGGGGGAGAAAATATGAGGTTTTTTCAACTGGAATAGTTGGAATAGGTGAGGAATAGGAACTGGAATAGGTGAGGGGGAAAAGGTAATGACATAATTTTTCTAAATAGATGGATAGCAAAAGCCTGTGATACCTGATGCTTGCTTTGGAAATGGATAGGCTGGGCTTTGCAGAGTGCCTGGGGCATTTCCCATCCAAAAAAAAAAAAATCCTATCTCTGATTTAAAAGCCTTGCTGAAGCCAATGGCAGAACCTCGAGGGAATCCACTTGTCACCCATTAAAAGTGACTCTTTGTTGCAGGTTAAAAATAGAGGTTGGTAATTAATAACTCTTCCCTTCTGGCAACATTTTTGAGGTACTGACAGTATTTCTCATCTCTCATGGGGACGAGGAGTCAGTTCTGAAAAATTTTGTGAACTAGAAAACCAAAGGGTAAGATCTTTTAAGGTCAATGAAAATATTTTTCTTTGATAATTTCAAGCTTCCTGTTTTGAAAGGATTTTTTTTTCCTATAACAGCTTAATTCTGAAGAGAGAAGACCTTTTCAACTAAAGCCCTGGGATGTGTCACTGGAGGAAGTACAAAAGCCAAACATTTGGACAATTTGGACAAGGGTTTGAGCTTTTTTCCCAGTTGAAAGAACTGTCCAAACCACTATCGCCTGCAAAAAGTAAAATGGGCATTTTCCCACTGTTCCCCTTCCCAGGCCCATTGCACAGGGAGTTTCCCAGCTGGCCCAGTGAATGGTGGGCAAATGCAGGGATGGGGCAAATGGGATGGAGCCAGAGCTGGAGGAGCAGCTTGTGAGATCCACTGGACTTTTGATTTTAATTGTGGCTCCAGGATTTTGTCCTCCTGCCCACCATCATGGTCCCTCAGCAGGGACTCCAAAGGCACAGGAGTCCCTTGGGACACTGAAGACACAGATGAGCTTCTACTGCAGCCTTCAAAAGCATTTAGGATGATCAAATTCTGCCTCCTGATGGGGCCTTTAACCACATGGAAAGTGGGATTTAGGTGCTTAGATTGTTTCCCTGCTTTTGAAATTTGCTTTTTTGGGACTGGTGGTTCTTAGTGGCCAGTCAAGGAAGGACAGCTGGGAGTGAGATCGGGGGGGAGTATGGCTGTAAAGCAATGTTTTGGCCTTTGGTGCACTGACATGCAGTTTTTCAGGCAGAGCCAAGAGAAAAGTGTCCTGGAGTAGGATGGAGAGGATGAATGGAGGCACAGACCTGTCCCTGAGGGCAACACCAATGAGTGATAAAGCAGGAGTCGATTGTCTGCCCCAACCCTCCTGGTCATCAAAAGTGGTTTAAGGAGCACTAAGCACAGCAATGACATTATTTTGCTCTCTAAAACAGCGCCCTGACCGCTAAACTCGGTCGTACACTTACGTATATTTATGTATATTTATGTATATTTATGTATATTTATGTAGGGCTTCGCATTCCCGGGTGATGGCTGCGGGGAGTTCCCAAAGGCTGGCTGGGATTCCCGCAGCTCCTGTCCCAGCCCACAGAAGAGAGGCCTGGTCGGGATGTGTGTGTGTGGCACAGAGGTGGCACTGCGGGCTGTGCTGGCTGTCCCCTGCCCGGTGCCCCGCCTGGGGCTGCCTCTGCGGTGTGCTCTGCACAGCCCCTGGCCGGCCTGCCTGCTTTCTTTGGCGTGCTGGGAGCTCGCTTGGCTCTGGCCAAAAGCTGTCTTGACACTGATGTAATCGAAATGCAAATATCGCTGAGGGAAGCTTATCTGCAAACATGGCCAGCCCTGGAGCCAGCACCCCCAGGCTGATCCCAGGTCAGCTCCAAATGATGGTGTGTAGGCACGAGAGCTGGGGAGGAGATTAGAGCTGGAAAAAGCTGCCTGAACTGCCAGACCCGAGGGTCTTTGCTGACCTGCACCCTTTGTCTTTAGGTTTTGCTCCCTAGGGCTTCCCCAGAGGGTTTTCCTGTCAAGGAAGGGGGCTGTGCACACCAAGTGCTACCCAAAGTGCTCTCTGGAGCAACTCCAAGGAGAGCCAAAGGCACAGGCAATGGGAATCTTGGTCTAGGTAGCAGATCCAATGCGTGTCCTTGCTAAAGACTGGAGCCAAGGAGGGATGTAGGCTGCTAAGGAGGATTCAGGCCAAATGTACATACCAGCAACAAAAGAGAAAAAATCTCCATTGATTGGAGAAAAAAAAACCTTCAACGCTCGAAACCGTTGCTCATGGTATTGAGCTGGACAAAAATGGAATGAGGGGAAAGGTGCCAGAAGGAAAGAAATTACACCAGTGCTGGTCCTGTTGAGGGAGAGGCTTACTGCAGAAAGTGAAATTTTCATAAGATTTGTGAAGGCTACAAATACCTCTGGGTGAACAACACCTCAGGTGTGGGATGGTGGAAAGGAGCTCCAAAAGGAAGAATTCATATGTCAGGATGATTCAGTCAGAAGTTTCTGGTGTCTGTGCACAGGCAGCAGTGACTCCTTGGCGATAGAGCATGGCTGCTGTGACTTTAGAGCCAAGGGTTGCTCCTGACCTGAAGTTTTCAGCTAGTTCCCAACACACCAGCTTTCTTCAAGTGTGAATCCTCTCCTCCTCCATGCCTCCATGCCATCCTCTGGTGTCAGACAAACGGCACCCTGTGTCTGTAGGAAGCAGTCTGGCGTTTGGGCTGCTGGCAGTGGCCCCGGTGCTAATTTTCATCTTCTGAGCCCACATTTCCAACAGGAGTGGAAGAAACTTGAATCAGCGCTGTTCTTGGTGGGTCCACGCCACTTGGTGCCCTGGGAGAGGGTTTGTCACTGGGTGCTTGCCCTGTGGCATCGGGCTGGCTGTGCCTTGGCTCTGTGCTGGTGCTGGGTTCAGACTCCCCTGCTCTCCCACTCACCTGCTCCCTCCACCCCAAGCGTTTTTCCAGACTGCACCAATAATCGAATGTGCAGAGGCAGCAGGGCACGGATCTGTCTGAGCCCCGCTCGCCTTCAGTACCACGGGAGGGAGGAGAAGAAGTGGGGGCGGGGGAAAGCTTTTATCCCCTTTTAAAAAGCAGCAACATGGGATGTGCATTAGGCTTTCTTCTTCGGGGAGCGTGGCTGCGTTTCGCCTCTCGCAGCTGTCCCTCCCCGCGCATTCCTGCACAAACCCCTTTTGTTCGCTGCCCTCAGCCAATATCCAGGCAGCACCAGCAGCCCAGATGTTCCCTATCAAACTCAGAGCCATGCCAACAAACTTTGGCACACATGAAAGTGTGCTGAGGAATGGGCCTCCGCAAATACCATTTCTTTTTCTCTCCCCCTCCACCCTTCCATTCCTGTAAGTATTTTTTAAACGCTAATGGCTTCCACGCCGCGACAGCCGGGCTCCGGGGCCGGCTGGCCGATCCGTGCCGCAGGTAGCCCCGGCGGGGCTGGGCTAGCCCTGAGCCCCGGCCCTCGTGTTCTCCCCGCTGCCTTCCCAAGGCCGGGGCCGCGTTCCCGTGGGCGATGCTGTTTGCAGGCAGTGACCCGAGGGGATTTGCTGTGAATCTGTTTTCTCCCAGCACTGTCCGGGCTGGCTTGTGACGATCTAGAAAAGCATAATTAAAGATGCTCTGGGGGCTGAGTGGCCCCTTTAAGCTTGGCTTTGCCACGGTCCCAGTGCTTGGTGGGCGTGTGGAAGTGAGTTGTGTTTTTGGCTGGGGTGAGATGCAGTTTTTCCTCATCTCTTTCTCAATATCTTCCCTGCAGGCAATTCCTGCTGCTGCCATTCAGCTGTGAGCCCTGGGTCGTGGTGCAGATGGGGCCACTGCACATCCCAGGAGCTCTGTTGGCACCACAGGCTGACAGAGATGACCTGGAGGACCAGGAGCTGAGGGAGAGCGTGGCCAGGACTCAGCTCTACAAACCAGAACCGACCTGGCTTTGGCCATGAGCGGATGGGTGAGCACACAAATGAAAACCTTCCTCTGTCCACAACACAGAGAACTACTTATGCTGAGTAAAACACAATCTTGAGGCTGTGCACAGATGTGCTTTGATGGAAGAGCTCCCTGTTGCACCCTGATGTGTAAATGTGGTTAAAAGTTGCTGCCACCCCTGTCTGCTCCTGTGCAGGCTCAGCTCTGGCCCTCGCTGCAGGTCTCAAATGGCACAGCCAGGTCCCACCTCTCTGGCTCCACCATGGAGCTCCATGCAGTCAGTGCCAGGTTTGGTGCCAGCCACCCCACCCGTGGAGAGATGGGCTTGGCCAGGAGACAGCAAATGCTACCCCTCACTCATTGAAGCAAGAAAAGGCCATTTCTGGCAGAAGAACCATTCTCATCTAACTTAAACAAGAGAAACCCATTTGTTTCAGCACCAGGGCTCTTCAAAGACAGCTTGAACTACTTTTTTTCCCCTCCACTATAATGGCAGTGATGTATTTTTTCACTCCTCTCTCACGCTGTAAAGATTGAAGCATTTTTGCTCAAATTTAAAATAAAATAAAATAAAATCTCATCTGGATGAAAACCAGAGCTTGCAAAGTTTCCATGGAGGGTGGTGAAGCTCTCTCCCCAGCAGTGGGCTTATCTGAGATCATCTACTTGAGGAGTGTGCCAAGATTTCCATCCTGGAAAAAGACCCTTCTTGGAGGGTTTTGCATAAGAAGGGGTGGAAGGATCCACTGCACAGTGAATTTGGTTAGGAGAGGAGGACGCACTCAAGGTCCCAGGGGAGGGAGAACAGCTCCATTCCAGCCTGGAGCTGAACAGAGATGAAGCAATGATTGCAGAGAGGTTCAGAGGAACCACCAGATGTGCAGGCAATAGCCAGGGCTGGGGAAGGAGGAGAAAAGGAGTTTGCACAGTTCAGGGGCAGGACTCAGCTCTGGCTACAAGGACATGCTCTGATGGCAGCAACTCCAGCTGCTGTGGAGAGACCTGACTGGGTGAACTGGGCTGGCTGAGGGCAGGGCCCATTTCCAGAGACATCCTTCTCCCCCAGGCTTGTGCCTCTTGCAGTGGTGACGGTGATTCTGAAAAGGCAGCATCAGCTGCACCCTCTGTATCCTTGTCCTGGCTGTGGACCTCAGAAAATAAACGTAACCTTTGAGAAAGGGTTAAGATAAAGAGGTGGTGGAAGAAAAATAGTCTGAGCTGATGAAAACCCCATCTCAGAGGGGAGAGAGAAGGGGGAAAAAATTGTGGTTATTTTTCTGCAAAGGACTTGTAGATACTATTTCTAGCAAGTAGGAGAAATTGAGCTCTGGTGAATTTCTCTGGTTCCCCTCATTAAGGAGGGAAGGCAACACACTGAATTTGCCATTAAAATAGTAGTAAGAATAATAATAATAAGAAGAACCATAGCCCCTAAATTCTCCTATTTAAAAATAAAATGAAATATAAAATCAAGAGGTAGTTGCCATTTCACATGTGGTCTGGTTTAAATCCTGGGAGCAAGGTGGCCCCTGAGATCTAACCTGTTGGAGTCGAGCCCTGCTGTGTTCAAAGGTGAGGGCAAACCCTTGAATTTGCTTTCAAACTTGGGCTGGGGCTGCTGAGGTTTTCTCTGAGGTTTTCTGAAGCCCTGAGCAAGTTGGGGAAGATCTCTTTTCATGACCAAACAGTCTGTGGGAAAAATCCGTCAGTAGATTTGCATGGAGGGAACAGTTTGGGATGTGAGGCAGATGCTCACTGGATTGTTTCGTGGCTTACACAGAAAGTCTGCAATCTTTGGGGCTTCATATAAAACCTGGAGGACAAAGGTCTCCTCTGTAAAGTCAGATTCCCCAAATGAGGCCGATTTCAGCAGTTGATCTTCATTTAACACTCCCAAACCAGATGAAAAATTGCAGACTGAATGTGACCACATGTACTTAGGAGGGGTTTCTAGTTGCTGGAGCACAGGTGTTGCTCCAGGCAGGACACAGACGTGCCCTGATGTACACTGCTGAGTAAATAATCCTGCTTTTCTGAGCTGGACAGTCCATGCTGGACTCAAAGTTAAAGCTGGCTTGTTCTCAGAACTCAGGATATCTGCTTGTCCTCCCCAGCTCTTCTTCAGTTTCTCTTGCTGAGCACATTGCTACACTGAGCACGTGGACAGGGATTGCAGAGCCTTTTCTCCTGCTAGGAGAGGGGTCTGGAAACAATTACAAGCTGCTCATGCTTAATCACTGGGGTAAATCTTAAATGCCTGGCTTAATATTTTGCAGGACTGAAGATGGCATCTGAATTTTTGTGGTGTGCAGGTTACCCAGCAGAGCACACAGACTTTGACAGTTCTATTCTGTGCATGTTTTGGGGGTCTTGAGAACCCCCCAGCTTTTTGAAATTCAGGTACAATTTCAAAGGAAAACTAAAATGCAAAGGGGGGAAAAAAACCCCTGAAGTTTCCCTGATATTTGTGCAAATTGTCAGCTCAGTCATGTTCTTATGAACCTTTGCTGAACCTGACCATTTGTACCTCGAACTGCACAAGAAGAGAGTATTAAATGAGTTGAAAAATAAAAAATTAAGTCCCCTGTGAAAATGAAGGCAACCAAGATAACTCACAAATCTGGGCTGAAGTCAGTCAATGACAAGAGAAAACAATAGAAGTCTTCCTTGACTTCCTTAAATATTGAAATGTTTCGCTTCAGCATTTTCAGGCTGAAGCAGTTTGCTTTATTGAACATTACTTAGTTTGATGCTTTCTTTTTTATTTTCATTTTCAACAGACCTAAATTTAAAAGGAAAAGGGTTGTGGTTTTTTACATTGACTTCTTTAAAAGATGGAATAGTCTCCAAGCAAACCAGAAGATTTTGTTACTGGTCAAGCAAAATGTTTTTGGTTGACCTAAAATGAATCGAGCTTTCCTCATTACATTAAGTTTTTCCTCTTCAGTTCAGCTCCAAAACCAGAATCTTCCACCACTAGAAGAAACCAGCCATCCTTGTTCTCACCTTCCTGCTGCAGCAGTCAGGGATCTAATTTTGGTTGCTCCTTTTTCAATCTTTATTCCCCTCTCGATGAATTGCAGGCTGAGCGCTGTGATATCAGAGTTTGCAGCCAGGGTGTGGTACAGATCTCTCTCCAACTATCTCAGATACCTCACCAAAGAGCTGCTAAGCCTCCCTGGCCAGCAGCCTGCTCGTCTGCAGGCTTTATAGCCCCACTTCAAACCCTGCCAGTGACACCAACACTTGGAAATCCTCATTAGTTCGAGGCCCTGGTAAGCCTGTGGGTGTCAGCTGGTGTGCAGTCATGGCGTTGCTCAAACACTAAAATAAACACTCTCTTCTGCAGAAAGTGCTGGGGGAAAATGCTTCTACACAAACACTGTGAAAGGCAGCAGCCAACTGATGGGGGAAACTTTCCAATACCATGGCAAGGAGTTACCCACTGAAGCCTTGGTGAGATCCAAGCATGGCAATCCTGTGAAAACCTCCTCACAAATCCAGCCTTGGCAAAGAGCAGTTCACTGAGAGCATCTATAAACACGTGGGGTTTTATATCTTCTTTTTGTGTGCTTGTTACGGAGACAAAGCATCGACATTTTGTGAACTTTATTGCAGGAAAGACACAACGTTTCATCTTAAAGACTTCCAAATTGTAGCAGGCATTATCTGTAGGGCGGCCAAGGCTGCAGGTGGAGGCAGGAGCTGGGGGCAGAGTTTGTTCAGGGTGACGCTGGAGGGCTGCACACACAATTTGCTGGGCTGTCTCTGAGCAGTGCTGAGGATATCCTGGCTCACCTGGGCTCCCCTCACCTCTCCTTGTGGCTGCAGGGCAGTAGCAGGCAGCTGAGGGATGGAGAGGTCCTAACCCTGCACATCTGCCCGGTGCAGCTTAAGTGTTTGCAGGATGGGGAGGGGAAGCGAACTGGTGCATGTCCTGAGGTGCCTGCAGCTTGCTGGTCTCCAAATGGGTTCCTTGGTTCTTCTGCCTTGAATTTCTTCTTTGTATTTGTGTTGCAGATACCTCCAGAGACGCTGAGCGAGGTGGCTGTGCTCTGAACAAGGCTTCATGGAGAGTGCCTTGCTGCAAGGATACAGGAAAAGTGAGGGCTTTTTTTGCAAACAGGTGAGGTGGTGTCACACGTCCTCCTTTGGCACTGAACATGTGCTGTCCCTCCAGCCACGTGGGCTGAAGGAGAGCCAAAGTAGCCTGCACTGATTGAGACACAAACAGCAGCACTTGTGGGGCTCTTTGTGGGAATGCAGCAGGATGGGAGCAGCATCCCCCGCCATTCCCTGAGGGTCAGCATCATTTCCCTTGCAGAAAAGAGTTGTCTAAGAACAATGTGTTGTGTTGCAGAGCTGGGAAAGGTGAGAGGACAACATCCTCCTTGTGCAGCTGAGAGGAGAGACAGGAACTGGCCAACAGACTCCGGGCTCGGCTGTCACATTGGCGCTAACTGGCATGTGATGGCAATAAAGTGATTTTCACATCATATAGCACCCTGCTGCAAATACATCTTACAAGCACTGCTGGCTCTTGGAGCTGGCTATCTGTCCTTCTGTCTTGCCCTGAAAACACAAGAATTTCCCACATGGACTCACTCTTTCAGAGGTGAAACTTGTCTTTTTCACAGACTTTTTCAGGAGCTGCATGGCTGACTGGCACCCAAAGTGATCCAGCTGCTGGTGCCGATGTGAGTGCCCATGGGGAGGGGGATGGGGCTGTGGCAGCAGTGGGAAGAGGTGGGAATGGTGTGGGAAGCACCAGTCACAGGAACAAGGCTGGCAGAGGTGTCAGGAGCTGGCCAGCACTCAGACCATAAATGATGCAGAAAGCAATGTCCAAAGCTGCAGGAGCAGCCTGAACTCTGAGTCTGTGGGTCCCCGTCTCCTGTGGAACCTGCGTGGGGATCCAAAACACCTGAAATCTCCAAAACCTGCATCTCACTCTCCCAGGGCTTTACTGACCTTGCCCAGAAGATGTTTATTTCTAAAAATAGCTAAATGGAGACTCTGTGATGTTCTTCAGTCAATTCTCTCCACGTTTTGCTGCCCTGACTCCTCCTCTCTAGCCTGAGTCCTGCTTTCTTCTTCACCTATCCTCCACAGGCCCTGAAAACACATCACCCTCTATCTTTACAGCTGTGCTTTATGTATTTAAAGACGATTATCATGTCCTCTCCCCCACACTTCTCTCCCATCCAGACTAAACAAGCACAGTTCATTCTCTGGAGCATGTAACAACAAGAAGTTTGTTTGACGAATACTCAATTTGTTTAGCACAGCAGTTCTAATCACTCAAGTTATGCCAAAGATAACAAACCTTCAGCAAATTTCTCTGCAAATCTTTAGTTTTATCAACTGTTTTGACAGCTAGATTATCATTTTTACACAAAGGGTTAGAATGAAAGCAATTGCTTTCTAGTTTTTCTGTATAAAGATTTGAATTACGACTTTTACATTAGGCAATGAAATTAAATGCATTCTAAAACTGTCATGAAATATTAAACTTGGGGTTATAAAAAGTATTCTTTTAATGATTTGTAGTATCTTTTAAAAGGAATTAGCTGCAACAATATTTCTTAAACTATATCAAAATATATATCAGTAATTGCTCATTTCCACTTGTTTTACTGTTCAGCTCCACTTGTGCCAGCCAAAATGGTACGTTTATAATCTTCAGGATATTTCTGGTAGTAATGAATTTTATTTTGTTTTACCAGTTTTTTTATGGCCCTTTTAATTAGCCAGGGTTTAATCCTGTTTAGGTTTTCTTTTACACAAATATTTTAAGATGAGGAATTATTACACAATATGTTTGTCTGTATGGAAAATTTATCTTAAATACAGTGAAAAAAGAAAGAATCAAAAAATGTCAGTAGGATTTAAAAAAAAAAAAACCAAAACATTTATATTGCATGCTGAGCTTCCTTCCAGTTCAGATTTTAGTTTTTGAAAGCCGAACTTTTCTTAAGGTAAAACCTCAAAAGTTGAGACATGAAAACATAGGGTGGGGGCTTAAAAAGCTGAGAAGTTTTGAGGCTCAGTTTCAAAGCAAACACATCACTGTAATGAGAAGTGTCCTGCAAAAACACCCAGCTCTGCACGGGATGCAGAGAGGAGCAGGTTCAGCCCTGCAGTGCTGTGGAGTCCCTGTGGGACCATCTCCCCCCAGTCTGGCTGCTGACAGCCCAGAGTACCCTTGGGAAGTTTGCCTCTTCCCCAGAAAATGTGTACAGACCCACAAATCAAAAGATGTTGAAAACCTTTGGTGTATCTTGTTTAAAAAACAGGGAGTTTTATGTCACTTTTTTTCCCACTCAGTAGCTCTTTAGATAAGTGGATTTTGGTTTTCCTCTATGAAATTCTTACAAACCAAAAGATTGCCTTGGTCCCAGAAATGACAGTGCTGACTTAATCCCACTTACCAGGCAGTTAAGGAAACAGAAACTGAGGAGAAGGAATAATGCTGTACTTTTTAATTCAGTCTTCTGCTAAGAAATTGAATTGTTCATCTCAGCTTTGAAGCCTGAGACAGTCCAGCAGAAAATCAACAAAGTAAGTTTTCATGGATCTCAAAAGTGATTTTAAAGGACAAATTAAATCCTCATTTATTATCAAAACAAAAGACTTGCTCCTTGCTCACATAGTGCCACAGCTTATCTGGACATGGTGGTTCTTCCTAAGCAAACCTTTCCCTGTCTCATGTCAGGCTCACTCCTTTAGTGGGAAAATGTTGCTTTGTGTGTTACTGTGCCAGCGTGCAGAGCAGTGCAAAAATGAAGTTTTAAATCTACATCTAACTCAGGGAGCCCCTTGACAGAAGATCTGATTTGGCTCCTAGAAACCCCACAAGTTTTCAGTATGAAACCGATGCAAATTGATGTTATGGCCTGGTACAAATTGCTCCTGTCCTGGGTTGAAATGTCATCTGAGGTCTGACCCTGAGCTCTGACCTGGGCAGCCCAATTTGCCAGCCCATGATGACATTTCCACGTTGATTTGGGAACTGCACAAGAAAAGATGTTTTTGTGATGTGTTGGTGCTGGCTGCTTCTACTCACCAGACTCCAGGGCAATTAGGCCAAGAGAAAACGGATGCAGCAGTCATGGAGGTCTCCAGGTCTGCTCGTGAGAGAGCAGCTCTTGAAGCACAAAAAGATACAGGACCCAAATTCAGCCCCAGATGTAATAGGAAGGTTTGTGGGGATATCTAACGTGGGGAAAAGGTTTCTATTTTCTCCTCATCTTGCCTCCTCCAGCCTGCACTGGAGCAGCCTTTGCCTGGAAAACACTTCATTCCTAGGTGGCAAACGTTCAGCGCCCTGTTCCGCTCACAGGACTTTAACCAGCCAGAGAACATGGCCAGCCTCTGTTTTCTGAGCCTGCTGTTGGTAAATGCTCCGTGAAATGACTTCACAGCACCGTAATTGTTCCTGGAGCAAGCTGGCCCAATGGCTGGCAATTAAACCTTGGGCTGATGGAAACTGTTAACAGGGATTGCTGCCTTGCCCATAGCATCAGAGTTAACAACTCCAAACTCTTTTTACTTTTTCTATAAAACACATGGGAGCTTTGTGCCTGGAATATCTGCAGCAATAAAGTGGATATGGTGCTTCGCTTTTGTTTGTAGTGCTAAAAGTTGCAAGAAGAAAGAACAACTGAGGTTCAAGATGAGATCTGGTGTTTGTACTTGGTGAAGCACATTCAGTCGATATTTTTGGGTTGGTACAGCCCATTAGACACCAGATTTAGGCTCATGATTCTTATACAGTCATCTCAAAGGGAATTAGGTGCCTACACCTTGTTGTAAGCCAACCCTTATAGGGCCGGCCAACATTGTTCCGTTGTAAAATTCAAGCTGACACCTGGTTCTGCCATCTGGACTCCCTGGAGTTTGAGAGCGTTTTAGTCAGAGGTGGATTATGGTTCTCATTCAGATGTCTCCTGTGCTCAGTCAGGTTTCCCAGAGAAGCCATAACCCTGTGTGAAGGGCTGCTGGGCATCCCTCTGCCCCGGCCTTACCCAGGAAGGACTTCCTGCACGAGATAACCACGCTCTCCTCCTCCTCTGCTCCATCAGCACCTCTGCTTGGCACCAAGGCTAAGCTGCAGGCAAGGAACGGTGGCACTCGTGTTCCCCCAAGGCACTCAGATCCCATCAGAAACATTTTACAGCCAGCTCAGGGAGCACTCCCCTCCCAGCGGTGTTTACGGGACGCGTTAGCCACGGCAGCTGCCGGAAGCGCGGCCGCGGAAATCGCGGAGCCCTCACGGCCGTGGAGCCGTGGATCTGCAGCAGTGCTTCGGAGCTTGACTGATCCCTCCCGGATTGGAGCTGGGCAGGGATGTGGCGCTGCAAACACCCCCGTTTACTGCCCACTGTGGGTTATTTAAGCCTCCAGGCCCCTGGGCTGCTGCAGCAAAGCAGGGGCTCGTGCTTTGTGCTCCCGCTGGCTGTGTCCCACTCCTCCACAGGGCCTCTGACAGGGTTGCAGCAGCCACAGGAGTTTGGGATAGGCAGGAAAATGCTTCTTTTCATGGATACTGAGGGATAATGCTGTAAATTGTGGGGTCTTTTCAGTTTATACCTAAGGGTGAAAGCGAATGTGTGCACTCTTGTGCACAATGGTCAAAGCAGATCTTAAAAAACACCAGTAGGGCAAAATGATATTTTTCCCTGATGGCCTCCCAGTGCTTATAGAGAAAGAGGGAGAGTGACTTTTTAAATGGGCAGATTGTGATGGGACAAGAGGGAACAGTTTTAAACTAAAAGGAGAGATTCATTTTAGGAAGTTCTTTCCTGTGAGGTGGTGAAGCACTGGCACAGGCGGCCCCATCCCTGGAAATGTTCAAGATCAGGCTGGACAGGGCTTGGAGCAGCCTGGTCTAGTGGAAGATGTCACTGCCCATCACAGGGGTTTGCAACTGGTTGAACTTTAAAGTCCCTTCCAGCCCAAAGCGTTCAGGGATTCCCTTATTTCCTCTCAGTGTTGTCACTGTAACTTAGTAGACATGCTGGAGCAGATCTCACCTGCTTACAACTACTTAATTACGACTCATAAATTGCATGGGGGTACGTGTGATGTTCCTTGAAGTTTGTTTGCTTTTTCCGGGAGCGACATCCCCTCTCCATTTCAGCCTCATTAGCCGGGACCCACTGAGCCCTCCCTGTTCGCTCACACACTGGACCCGATGACCTCAGAAATCTTTTCCAACCTAATTGACTCTGTGATTCTTTACGACACTAGGTTCTCAGGAGCCGCGGGGACGTGCCCGCTAGGGCAGCTTTTCCCGGAGCACTGGCCACCTCCATCCNCCATTCACATCCCAGCTCCTCCCCTCAGCCCCTCCATCCACACCTCTAACCCTTCCCTCAGCCCCTCCATCCACACCTCTGTCTCCTCGCTCATCCCCTCCATCCACACCTCTATCCCTTCCCTCAGCCCCTCCACCCACACCTCTAACCCTTCCCTCAGCCCCTCCATCCACACCTCTGTCTCCTCGCTCATCCCCTCCATCCACACCTCTATCCCTTTCCTCAGCCCCTCCATCCACACCTCTAACCCCTCCCTCAGCCCCTCCACCCACACCTCTATCCCTTCCCTCAGCTCCTCCACCCACACCTCTGTCCCCTCCTTCATCCCCTCCATCCACACCTCTATCCCTTCCCTCAGCCCCTCCACCCACACCTCTAACCCCTCCCTCATCCCCTCCATCCACACCTCTGTCCCTTCCCGGTCCTTCCCCCCATCAAACGCCTGCGCTGTCCCGGGCAGTCCCTCGCTTGCCCCGGGCAGTCCCTCGGTCCCTCCCATCCAGCCCCATCTCTCTCTGCTCCCCCATACAGTCTCTCTCTCCACCCGCAGCTTCTCCCACAAAAATCCCCAAAATCCCAGGCTCTCCAGCCCCCTGTCCTGCAGCCAGATCTCAGCCCAACGCCCCCCTCACGTTCCCAGGCTCCTCTTTCCCCGCGCGTCACCTCGTTCTTCACTTTATAACCTCAGTTTGCCCACCAGGCTGGCAGGGACCCTTCCTTAGCCCTAGGTCTGCCTCGTCATGGTTATCCCAAGAGTCACCTCACTCCCACCTATGGTTTCTCTTTTAGGCTCTCTTACTCCTCCCTCTCCTCACTTAGGGATACCAGTACAATTGAAAATTCCTGAATCTTAGGCTAACCAAACATTTCCAGCTTCCTGAGGTTGCCCCCACATTGCCTTCCCGTGACGCCCTGCCTCGTGTTTTCCTTATTTTGCTTTCTGCTTGCCCAGAACAGCTCTGTCAGAGCCCGTCTTTGATACTGAGATGTGATTTTTAACCCTGTTTCTCCACCGACAGATTTGTACGAGCCCTCGCCGCAGCAGCAGCCGCCGCCTCGCCCCCAGGCTGTGCCCAAGACTCGGAAGCAATTGCAACGGGAAAAAGCCCTCCAGCAGCAAAGCCAGAGGCTGGGGCTGCAGGGAGGAGCAGCCTCTGTCACTCCAGAGCAGCTCCTTTCTGCTCCACAACCCAAACCTTGTCACCCCCAGCAGCCCGGGCCAGCACCGGGGGATGAGAGGCAAAGGGACAGCCGAGAGCAGCAGGAGGGAGTGACACCGGCAGAGTCCTGTAATGGCAGCGACAGTGCCCAGCCCCGCCCCACAAAGCCCAACAGCCAAGTGGAGAGAAAGAAAGTGGAATTGTTAGTAAGTCGGTAAAATCACGGGGTGGGGTTTGTTGTTCTCTATTGATTTGTTCTTTGGTTGTGAAGTCAACTTTTGTGTGTCTGATAGGAAGCTCTGAGAGATCAAATAATTCCATTTTCTACGAGGCAGCATCTGTGTGGAGAAGCAGCAGTGGCTTCTCTCAAATTTAAACTCAGAAGGGTCCAGGAGCTTCTGTTTTGCAGAGATGGGCCTTGAGAGGCTGGTGGTTGTGCTGCCTGTGATTTCCTTGCCCAGCTCCGGGCTGGCATCACCTGCCTGCACTCCCTGCACCAGGGCAGCAGCACTTTGAGAACTCAAATTGCTCCTGTGGGTGCAGCTCACCGGTAGGATTGGCTGTTCATCTCATTTTTGTGGTGGGAAAAACACAGGCACTGCTTGTCTGTGGAGGAAACAGCTGGAGCTTTGCTGAGAATTTTTTCACACTGGTGAAAATAAATGACATTTAGCTGCAACAGTCACCTCCTGAATCTGCTGGATTCTTCCCAGCCTGGGTGCTTGAATTTAAATCTTACTGAAAATATTTCTCTATGTGAGGTCTTAGGAATAAGGTGATGAGGACGAATCTGAAGAGATGTGCAGAAATGTTTGTTAGTAGCTGAGTTATTTGGGTATTTTTAAGTTTGGGCTCCTTGAGTGAGGGCATGTTGGGGTGGAAAGCAGCAAACAGTTCTTTGTTTCTCCTAAATGCTGCCACAAGTCATGCCCCCTCACTGACACCTGGCCATCCATCCTTTGGGATGGTTGTGTCTCTTAGGAGATGTAGCCTAGGAAATGGAATCAATATCAGTCTTTCACTGGAGGCAAAAGCAAATTCTTGCTTTTGCAAAAGCTGCTTGTTTTCATTATAAGTCGTACCAACCGTTCATTTGTACCCATTTAATTATTTGGGGGCTGTACTGTAAAGCAGACCTGGGAAAGAATCTGTTTTATGGGATAAAACATTTCCAAAAAAAAGGCTGTGTTGGCAGACTGAACAGATGGTGACAGCAGCCAGTGGTAGCAGCCAGTAAGAAACTTGAAACTGCTTCTACCTGATAGGGAAGCACATCCTTTACATGAAAAATTCTGAAAAAGTGCTCCATGCAGCTTATTTGGTTATGCAGATTTTAGTTCTGATCAGCAGATTTCATCTGGAAATGTTTTATTGGTCTGAATGGCTTCTTGCAGATGATTCTTCTTTCCTCAGACCCAAAACCTGTTTATTGTTCCTTCGACTTTTTAAAGAGTTTGCTCCAGAATATATGACAGTGAATATTTGTGTTGCAATGTGGGCAGCAGGGAGAGAAACGAACTTTCTGTTAATTTTGATGTTCTTGTCAATGAGCAGGCAGGAAAAATCCCGATGGGAAATCCTCCAGCAGGAGCAGCGGCTGATAGAAGAGAAGAATAAACGCAAGAAGGCACTCCTGGCCAGAGCCATTGCTGAGAGGTGGGGCTGAGCCTGGGCAGGGGCTGACTCTTCATCTGCAACCAGTTTCATATCTTCAATTAAATTTCACTTTTTTTCTTTTCTCTGTGCTCTGAGCAGCTGTGATGGACGTTTCCCTTGGATAACAAGTGCTGGCTAAGAAGTTGTGACTAAGCTTTTCACACTTCCCAAGCTGCAGCTCTGTGTGCAGATGGAAAAGTTATTACACAACTGGAGGATTAGCTGAGGTCCTTTAATTTGTTAGTGAGATCATGTTTGGAAGGTTGGGGTGCTGAGATGCTTGTCCATGTTCTGGTCCTGATCTGTTTTTGCTGGATGTAAGGGAGGTTGATTCGTAGTCTGTGAGAAGAAGCTATTTCTGTTTGGACTTTTGGCTCATTAGTGTGTGAAAATGTTGAAAAGAGAAGATAATCAGGTTTAAGAAGGTACCATTTTACCACTGGGTGACTAGAAATTATAAAATTGCACATATTTTCACAGTTGTTAGCTCTTGCTCTTCAGGGGACCAGGCTTTATGGCACCGAGGTAGTTTAAGACTCCAGGGAAGGCAAAGTTTGTGGGGAAGGATGTTGGAACAGCTGATAACACTGGATCAGGGACAGTGATGTGAAGTTTTCAGGCTTGCAGTGCTCTCCCAGGCATGTCTTATGTTCTGCCCATCAGAGCCCTTGGGTAGCACAGGTGAACACAGCCTGTACTGTGCTAGGGTCCTGAAAATTTCATTTTCCTTTGCCAGGCAGAGATAAAACACAAGCACCTTTATTCTGAGTTCCTGTAGGGCATCAAACACGGGTGTGGCCACCAGGTTTGGTTCTTGCTCCTGGAAACAAAGCCTGAGGAGGGACAAGACACGGAAGGTGACAGCTAAGGGGTTACTTCTGTCACTCAAAGGCCTTCCTCAGGCTCCCAGCAGTACCACAGGATGTCTGTTTCCCTCCACCTGCATCAGCTGGTCAAATGAGAGATGCTGGCACTGCCTGCCCACCCAGTCTTGCTTTGGGTGTAAAGCAGTGGCTGAGAAGCACCATTTTGCTGGTGGTGATGAATGATGGCAAAGTGACACGGTGTAAAAGCTTGTGGAAAGTCACTTGGCTTGCTTGGGAGTGAAATCCATCAAAGCTTGTTGCCCTTGGTAACATTTCGTTTTCAGGACTCAGGAATGAATGGCCTAGTTGAAAAAGGTTACACAAGGCTTGATTGAAATCCTTTGTGTTTAATGTAAAACTTTCCATTCACTTCATTAGGATTTGGCTGGGCCTTTTGGGAATAATTTTACAAAATGGAAATCAAGCTTAGGTTAGGTGACTTTTTGGCCCCTGCTAACTGGGCTCCTTTGAAAGGGGATATTTGCAGGACTAAAAACCCTTCCCCCTCTCACTTCCCCCCAAGCCATTTCCTGTTTCCTTACACTGAGAACTACTTAGATACAGCAGCTTCTTGTGTGTTTCCACAGTGAAGAAACACAATCCATTTTAGGCACTTTGATTATAGTCATTACATAATTTTGCCATAGTCCTTTAATAGCAGGCATTTTAGATCCCTGTGGATGCTAAAAAAGATCAAAAGCCCTACACCATAAAGGAGAAACCTTCTGAATAGGTCCTACAGAGGTCAGTTGCTCTGCGAGTGAAATGGGGCCCAGTATGTCAAGAAGAGAGGCTTGAAAAGGAAATTAAAACAACAACAAAAAAATCATCTTCCTTTTGCAGATCCAAAAGAACCCAAGCTGAAACGGTGAAACTGAAGAGGATTCAGAAGGAGCTGCAGGCTCTGGATGACATGGTGTCTGCTGACATCGGCATCCTGAGGAACCGCATCGACCAGGCCAGCCTGGACTACTCCTATGCCCGGTGAGTGGCACCCAGGGAGGGGGGAGCAGGGAGCAGCCCTGCCTGAGGGGAGGGGAAAGTGCTGTTTCCTCTCACTGAAGCACTCATGAAGTCCTGTCACTGTAATAAGTGTAGCTGAAGCGGTCACAGTCTGGGGGGCTTTCAGATCTGGAAGTAAAAGTATGCTTTTTATTTCCTAATTTTTCCCTTGGAATTTGGGAACTGAAGCAGGTTTTCTGACTGGAGACTGCTGTCATAAGACACAGGTCCTGCTTTAAGTGTGCAGTTGTCCATAAGCCCTGCTTTATTGTTTCAAGGTTGTTTATTTCTTCTCAGGGGGAAAGAGGTTTTTCTTGAGAAGTCCTGAAATGAAAATCCTCTTCGGGGAAATTTGCTTGTTCATGACAGCTCGGGTCCTGCTGGAATCAATGGGACCAATTAAGCTTAAAACATATAATCCTGCTGAAGCATTTTTGCAACTAGGACCAAAAATTGGAGGAAGAGGGAAGTTTTTAACCCTTCACAATGTGCCTTTAATCACTGTGGGTGTGATGAGTCCCTTCAAGGCAAGAAATTAAAGGGAGCACCCCATTAGCTGTGGGTAAACCACAACATCAGTAGATAAACAGCAGCATGTTTGTGCAGCCGGTTCATAAAGCAGAAATGTTCACTCGCGGTTTTTGGTTCACCATTCAATGTGCTAAATGCTCATTTCTCCTTCTGACTTCTGCCATACCATGACCACAGGCCAATAAAGCTGGTAATTAGTCTTGAAAAAAATAGCAGTGGTAGCTAAAATAATTAAGATCTCTTTGGTGTAATTATCATTTGAAATGTCTAAGATTAACTGTAGTTAGCGTAGCTGATTGCATATGAACCCAGAATTTCATGTTCTCAAGAGGAAAAATACCTCAATGGATTTTAGGTTTCGTCTGGTTTCTAAAAACATTAAATGCTCCTGAAATCTTTGTACCCTTCTTCTATTTGTAATAATGTATCTATTTGAAATGCTTACTGGCTGAAGAGCACAAGCAGCTCTTGACATTAGGAAAGCAGTTTTTAATGACAGTAGCAAATGGAGATGCTAGTAGGACAAGTGGGTAAACTTCACCAAAATCTTCATGACTTTCATTAATTTAGTAGGTGTTTTCTTGAGGGAGGGATTTGGCAATGTGAGTTAGATACTTCCAGTGTTGTAGTTCTTATGAGCCAAAGCAAATTTACTTTTAAGTGGAGTTTTTAAAGCGATTTATTATTATTTGCCTTTTGTGCTAGGGCTAAAACACAGAGCATTTCAGTGTGTTAAAAAGTGCAATATTAAAGAGTCCTGAGCACATACCTAGTTAGCAGCATTTGACAATTGCTGTGGAATAGAATTTTTGTAAATACAATGTGACTAATAGGTGGGAATTCAGCCCAAAAGTTTAGCTGTGCAGATGTTTCCAGCACAGCATTGGTTTTGCCACTTCAGGTATCTGACCCAGAGAAATACTGACTTTCTTGAGGGGGAAGCATAAGTGGGCATCTTCTGCCCACTGCAGACATAGCCTTTACAGCTGGGTAAAAGTCATGTGGTTATTACATAAAAGAACATACTTGGGAATACTTTTCTGTGTCTTATTTCCTTCTGTTTCACTAAGCAAAGGACCTCTCCCATCTTTCTGTTGCTTTGTTCAAGCAGATAATGGAATCTGGTTTTATAAAAGAGCTGGATTCTTTATTCAACCACCTTACTAATACTAGTTTTATGAGTGCTCTGTAGTCAGGCTGCAAAAGTGTGTTCCCTTTCCTGATGAGCAAGATTGCATCTGTCTTTTAATTAGAATTAATACACAGGTTCACTGATGTAGTGAAAGATGCATCGTTAATGTGGACACCAGCTGTTAAAGTGCTAGATATTCTCTGTCTGTTAACTCAATAAATACTTCAGATATTCCCTTTTTGCTGTATTTCTCATGACAGGAAGTGCAAATTGGCAGGAGGTGAGTGTCGGGACGGATGCTTGCAATAAAATTCTACATCTGTGTTGATGTCACGTGCTGTGTCAGTCTGTGCTGCCCCTGATTTTCTGAACATGGATATGGGTGGCCAGAAAAGCACATGATCCAAATGTCAATGTGCTCCATCGAGCATCTGTGTCTGTGGGGAGGTGGTTGGGTTGGAAAAACACCCGACTGCTCTGTGGTGTTCCTGTTCACTGAGTGGGTGTTCATTAGAGTGAGACACTGTCAGTGTGAAAAGTGTGAAAACACTGCCGTTTCTGATGGGTTCTTTCTGCTGCCAGTGATGCATCTCTTCAAACAGGCAGTAAAAATGGGTGTTTGAGATGCAATCTGAGCAAGTTAACTCTTGAAGTACACAACAGCAGAGCCCCCAGTGTCCAGAGAAGTTTCGATCAAGTCACTCTTATTTTCTTCCCTCTTGCTAATGTGGCAGCATGTCACCAACAGCTGGCACAATGTATTGCAGAGCACGTTGCATTCCAGGGCTTCTTAAAGTACCTGTGCCTGTGTCAGAGTGTGAGGTGCAGTGAGAATTAACCCTCCAGAAATGCTGATGGTTTTGCAGGAAGCGCTACGACAAGGCCGAGTCCGAGTACGTGGCAGCCAAGCTGGACCTGCAGCACAAGACAGAGATCAAGGAGCACCTGACGGAGCACCTGTGCACCATCATCCAGCAGAACGAGCTCCGCAAGGCCAGGAAGCTGGAGGAGTTAATGCAGCAGCTGGATGTGGAGGCAGATGAGGAAAATCTGGAGCTGGAGATCGAGGTGGAACAGATGCTGCAGCAGCAGGAGGCAGAAGCAGGGAGACAATCCAGCCAGGCACACAGCCGTGCTGGGACAGCCCAGGAGAACCCCGCTCCCAGTGCTGTGGGGCAGGAGAGCCAGCAGGCTGACCGTGCTGCTGCTGCTTCTCCTGCAGTTTCTGAACAGTCTCAAAACCCCAGGACCAAATCCCTCTCCAACGTGGACAGCCAAACTCAGGCAGTAAATGTGACTTCAGGAAGCTCCCCAGCTTGTTCTGCCACATGACTGCTGGATGCAGATAAGCCAGTGGTTATGGATGAGGTACTCTCTGCAGGCTTGTGGCTGGATGTTGTATCTGGGCTTCAGCAGTGCCAGTAATATGCACTTCATTTCTCTTTTCCTTTTTATTGTCTCCAAATTTTAAAGGCTCTTTTCTTTCCACAGGACGCATTTGGGGTTCATCATCTGTCATCATTCTGGTGTACATTCATGTTCTACTGCCCAGCTCTTCATGGGCTTTTATACCTTCCTGAAACAGGACACTTAGAAGTGAACAGTAGGGTTTGTCCGAAGGTTTTCAGCTTTTTGATACTTGAGGATGCCTTTTCTGAGCAGTGTGCAAGAGAAAGATACCTACAGGAGAAACCTGGGTCTGCTTCAGAACACATTCTGACAACTGCAATAGGATGTTTGTCTTCCTTTGTATCCATAAGGGATTAGTTTCCAACAGTTTCTCCTGCTGTCAGACCCAAGTGCTTACATTAATTGCCTTCATAGGGGTTACTCTTTCCTGATTTAAGGGGAATTTGCATATTGAGGCAAACTGCAAAGTCAGTTGTAATACCTCATATTTATCACTTCCTTTCAGACAGCGCTGAATCATGAAGCTGTACATTGATAACACTATTAGCTATGAAATCACAGCTGCTAGGGCTTAACAAAAAGAATGGGTTACAGTTTAAGACATTGCAGAATGTAGAAGTAGAAACACACAGAAGAGAGTGTGTTACATTTAAAGCTGTTCCATTGCAGAGATTTTTCTCTGTTGTAGTTGCCTCAAAGTGCCAATAATTAGCCTTAATTAGCCAATAATTCATTTTGCAATGAATAATCCCCACAGTATATTGGAAATAAGCCTATTTTTGTAGAACATTTAATGCATTTTCCTGCCTGAGGAGCAGGTTAGTACCCCAAAGAAGTTCAGCTGATTTGCTCTATTGCTGTTGAAAGGCTTTAAAAAGCTATTCCAGGTGGAGAAAGCCTCAGGAACTAAAAGAGAACATAGGAAAATCTCCCATAGACTGATTGCAGCTGCAAACTCTGCACTCACAGTTAACCTGTTGATACCAGGGAAGTGTGGGAATGGTTCCTGGAATACCTGACCTGGACGTGTTGGGTGTGAGTTTATGAATGAGTTGCTGAATGACGCCACCGAGTCTATAAATGGGACAGTGATTGTCTCTATGGCTTGAACAGTGGAAAATCATGTCACTACATTTCAGTTTTATTCTATTAATAAATCAGTGCATCTTGTACGCAGTGTGTTTACTTTCAGTTGTGATATCTGAGACTAATACAGGGATCCAAGCCTGTTTTTCCACAGGAGATGATAAATGGTAGAATCAGATACGTCCTTTGGCAGCTTTTCGCTGGGTGAAAATAAAACCTCAGAAAAGGCTGTTCCAAAATATGGAAATGCATGAAGTAAAGACATGGCAGGATACAGCTTGGCAGGAATTTCAACTAACTGGCTCAGGGCAACAGTGGAAAATCTTTCCTGGTGCCTTCCATACAGGGGAGAAAGTGGGATAAATAGTCTCCTAGAGCAGCCACTCATAATTTGGGCTAATTGGAGTTAGATTCTAACTCCAAAGTAGTATTAGAAATACGTATGAAGCATTGCTCTGCTGCTGGTACACTGCATTCCCTGTTATTTTGCTGGAAAACCTGACCTAAAAGCACAAGATTTGGTGAGAAAATTTTGAGTGACTTCCTTTGCTGTGTCTGCTGTTGTGGGCCACCTTGTAGTGACCTGCTGATGGTTTTCAGAATGGGATACCAGTAAGTGCAGCAATAATTTAATTGTACCATTCCTGTTTCCATCCTCTGCAGCTGTCCCCAGTTGTTCCTCAAGAGATGTAAAGGCCTAGAGGATAGGTCTGTTCCTCATTACAGTTGTGTTCAGCTCGCTGGGGACACAAGAGCTTCTCACAGAAGAGTTGATTTGCAAATGGTATTTACAGAAATCACACAGACACCATTTTGCATATAATTTATGGTTCTCTGGTAGGCTAAAATGTGGTTAGAATATTCCTATACCTTGTTGTCACAGGTAAGATTATTGTTTGAACTCTGAAAGTGGTGTTCCAAAAAATTCCAAGTCCAAAGATTGTTTGACAACTGCTTAAGGTTATGAGTTTCCTGAAAGGGAATAAGTTTATATGCAACAAAACTTTTTAAAGGCTGAAACATTCTTGTGTACCATTCTGATAGTGCTGGTGCTGTTTCTGCCTGAGAAGGAAGATGCTGTTAAAATCAGCAGTTTCTGTTCTCTTACAAGTCTCTTGTTGAAGTTCTGGCCAGTTCTCTTTGTCTTTAACTTCTGAGCCTGTGAAGTGAAGTGGACTGGCTGGAAGCCACGTGAAACAGCCGTGTGGAGTGACAATAGCAGCCCAGCATCAGGCTGCTCTTGCTGGACAGGGAGCTGAAGAGTTAATTTGTTTGATCTCAGCTGTGAAGCCTTTCTCTGACGTGTGATATAAACCACTACCATGGTGTCAGTTCCACTTTGGAAGTTCGTAAATGTTTTGATGGGTGCCAGTGTGCCGGTTTAAAATTCCCCCTGTGCCGGAGCCAAGGAGTCCAGTCCTAATTGTAACAACATGTGTGCTGGTCAGAAATGCCAGGAGATGATTTTGGTGCAACAAAAGGCTTGGGGTTTTTTTTCTTGTTTCTCCTTGAAGGAAAGAGAACGGTTGGAATTGAGGCTCTTCAAGCAAATCCATTTCTACCTTTGTAGTAGCTGATGCTGCAATGTTTGCCTGCTGCCCCAGGTGTGCGCTAAGGGCAGGTGTGCTGTCCGCTTTTGTGTCTCTTCAGAAAAATGGAAAGCTCAGCACAGCTCAGGAATGAGTGGGCAGATTTTTAGTAAGCACCTCTTGCACAGGTAGAGCTAAAAGTCTTGAGTGTGAAGTGGGCTGGGGTTGAACACCCATGGCAGGGGAAATGGAGACGTGTGATGTCTGACAGTAACACTGCAGGGCTTGGCACAGGGGACTCTCCTCTGGCAACGTGGCCATTCCTGTGTTGGATCACCACATTACCATTATGGGAAGAACTGGAAAGCACCAATGTACACCACCGAGAAAGTTACAAAGCACAGTGTAATTATCCGTGTTGCATTTTGGCCAGGATGTCAGGATTAGCACTCCCTCCTCTGTCAAGAAATGTTTAAATGAGCACAGATGGTCATGACTCAGCCTGGGGTTCCCATGGATGTGTAGAGCATGGTGTAAAACACTTGGACAATCCCCAATCTGATTGTATGTCCAGCCAGATGAAGCTGGGCTCTCAAGAGGTTTGAGTGTAGAGGAGCTTTCTGGGGAGGGACTCAGGTTCTCCATCAGCCATTTTTCTTCCTAATACTTTCTGTGATGCAGTGGAGTCTTCCCTTGGGCCTGGGTCCCATCTGAGCTGAATGAGGAAAAACTAGTAAGAGAGAAATGTAGAGACTGGCCTCGTGGTTGGGGGTACTGTGTTACCTGATCAGCTGCATTAAGAACATGCTAGAGAGGGATGCTCATGGCAGCTTAACCTCTGGGGAAGTTCTGGAGCCCAAGAAAGGGGCAGAGCACTGTTGAATTCCTTCCTTTGCTGGGATTCTGTCTAGTCTGTATTTTCTGCTTAGGACAGTAGGACCTCAAGATTTATTGTTCCTAACTCCCTTCTGTCAAGGTTCAAGTTGGGATTTAACACCCACACCTGAGGCCTGGAACTTCTTCACCTGATGCACCTTATGTGGAATCTTGGAGCATCTGTGTGTCCTGGACTGAGCCTGGTACTTGAGTGGGGTTCTGGTAACAGTGTCTTGGGTATCTGTGCTCCTCTCCTGCATGTGCCTGTATACACATAGCTGTGTATAAGGGTTTGTGCAGTTGCTGAGAGAGAGCTAAAATTTTTCTGCAGGCCTGATCCATCCTAGAAATCCTATGTTCAGCATTTATGTGGTGTTCTATCACGATTCTTTTCCCAATTCCTTGGATATCTGCAAGTGTGGCATGTAATGGACAAAGGGTTTTGCCAGTGGCAGTGCAAACAGGGTGTAGGGACGTGGGCTGGTATTATAGAAACCACATGCTTGTTAAGTGCCCTATTTAGGCTGGTCTGCATGGTCCCATTAAAGCCAGAGCTGGCTGCTTTGATGGGGCACAAGACTGGTTTCCTTCATGGTTTCCCTGATTTATGTCCCAGCAGAGAACTCCAACGTCAGTGGGGAAAGACTAAGTAACAAGAGAAGTGAGCCAAGCCTCACCCCGTCAGCATGATAGGACATCAGATCCTTCAAATCCCTGCCTTTGGCAGCCTGTTAGTTACAGGGTTTAAATCATACCTCTTAAGGCTCAGGTAGAGACACTAAAAAGCCTGGGCCTTTCTGAATTAGGGCCTGGATTGTGTAGTTAGGGTCATTTTCTCAATTAGCTAAACATAAATCAGTCTAACGAGGCACTTGGGAGCATTGGGCAGGTTTAGTACCTTGTCTCTCCTGCCTCTGTCCTTACCACTCCCACCTGCTTGTTTGGCTGATCAGCCAGTGATTTTATTTTTCCACGCTGCCAGTGCTGAGCAGTGGGTTTTGATGTCTGAACTGGTTTTCACACCTGGCACATGAGTGCAGGAGGGGAGAACCGGGAGAAATTGCTCTTAGGCAGAAAGTAAAACACCTCTTACGAGTGGCAGGGATTCAGCAGTCTCAGCACTCCAAGCCACACTGTCCTTCAGGGGCTGGGAATGGTGTCCTATTGAATAGGCAGTGGTGGGTGGTGACAGGAGTGCAGAAAGTCCAGCAGCAGCAGGGATGTGATATGTGGGACTGGAAAGCACATCTTGGGGCTGCAGCTCTAGAGCTGGGTAATGGAACACATGACTCCTTTCCCAGGAGCCTTCTCCTTGGCTCTACCATGTGCTGTTTTCTGGAGACTGATGGAAATTTGGGATGGGGTAGGTTGCTCTGTACCCAGTTCAGCCCAGTGCTCTGGTGGAGCCTTGGGATCCATTTCTGCAGGCAGCAAGAGGAAAGCTTGGAGGTTCCTCACAGCAAAGAATGAAACCCCGAGAGATGAAAGAACCCATTGCAGGATTTGTGATGTCATTGAAGTGGATAAAAATCATCCCAAGGGAAAGCTGCAGTGTTGGGGATATCCCTTCAGTCTCTTACATTGTTTAGAATTGGGGAGGATGTGGCAGAATGAAGGAACAGTCACTTCACCCAGACCATGCATGGGCTGAAGCTATGGCCCTCCCTCAGTCAGCTTTCAAGGGCTGGAGCCGAGTAAGAGAAAAACACCCAAACACCAAAAAAATGTTTTGTGGGTAATAAAAGTGAAACATGGGTCACAAATAAATCCCTGAGTGATGGGCCTTTTTAACTTTCCCACACAAGGTTTCTTTACTCTAGCAGTTAGTAAGGGCTGGTGATGTATCATGAACATGACTGATGTGATCCTCTCATGTCCATGTTACCAGGGCTGAATCTCACCCTTCTAATGTCTGTCTGACATTTTTCTCTGCAGTAATTGGTCTTTGTTCTGGTTTGCTGGTGTTTCCTGATTATGCAGGGCCAAATTGAGCACCAAATCTCAGCCTGGGAAAGCATTGCTCTGAACTTGCTGTGTCTTGGGAGCCCTCAAATACGGTGGTGGGTTTGTCATGGAACAGCTGCAGACAAGGAGACGCAGCAGGAGCAGCTCTACATGCACAATTGCTGACCTTGTGTTGCTCCTGCATTAGTCCTGAAGTGTCCTGAAGGAGACCCACGGAGTTATTTCACCTCCACAGCTTCCTCCTTCATGGAGCCAGTAAAGGAGGAGTAGAGCAAAGCACTCCATGAACTACAAGCTTAGCAATGGTGCCTGGCTGGTGGTGGATACCGAGCGAGGCTGTGGCTGCTCTGCAGTCCTAAGTCCAGCAACAACAGAAACAGGAGCCCTTCAGCTGCCTGCCATGTAGCTAAAGGGCAGCTGACCTTCTTGGCCACTGCCTCCATGTGGACCACTGTATCCCCAGGAGAAGTGAAGGGATGCAGAGCTCTGGGAGTCATTCCTAGGCAGCAGGTACCAGCAACTCCCTGCTGTTGTGGCTCCTTCACAGGCAGGAGCTGGGTGTCCTGCAGATGTGTCTCAGCAAGCCACCTTACTTTGCTCCCTTCCTTTTTCCATGTAAGAGGGAAGCCCTTTGTACTGCCACTGTCCTAGGAGGTCATGAGCCATCAGCCCATCGAGGATACCTCACTGGAAGTGTTTGTGGACTGTGTTTAAGAGTCACAAAGTGGCTGTCCCTTGGATTGTTAGCTTGGGCAACAAACTCCTGGCAGAGCCATGCTGTGAGCCTCTGCCAAAATCTCTGCTGAGTACACTCGCTGCCCTGGGCACATGAGCCAGGTACAGCTCTGCCTTTGCAGGCTTAAGTCACTTTCCCCATTCCAGTGTACACAGACACTGTCCCAAGGAGGGGTTAATCCAATTCAGACATCATTTTCTTCAAAGTTTCCCAGTTTGCATCTGGAGTAGGTTTCTGAGCATCACCCCAAACCCGCATCACGTCCTAAATAGTGCTGTAGCTGTTTGGGTGATGACTCTGGTTGCTGATGGTGCATTTTTCATTGTCTGTGGTGCTGATGGTCTCCTAGAGGTTGTGTCTCTGGCTTGGCTGTCGTGTGAGCTGCAGCTGCTGCCACGTTTTGGTGGTTTTCTTCATGGAGAAGATGATACTCTTTGGCGTGAGGATGTGCTCATGAAGAACCAGGTCCATTCCAGGGTTTTCCTAACGTGCTTCTCTGAGCCTCCAAGAAGAACATCCTGCAGCTGTTTTAAAATGTCATGCCTCATTCTCTGCAGGATTTTCTTCTTGCTTCCAGATCTCCTTTCCCCCCATCTGCTAAAATGCTAGTTGTTTTCTTTTCTTCATTCCTCAAATCAAAATATTTAGCAGTGGACTTTTCTCCATGACATCCCACTGCATCCCTTAACTACTGTGGAGTGTTCATCAGTCTCACTGACATTAACCAGTTCTGCAGGAAAACAGCACTGCCAAGCAGGCAGGCTCCACTCCTGGACAGTATCTGGTACTGTCAGTGACAGTCCCCCTGTGAGTCTCTCAGGGATGATGCTTTTGCTGGCAGAACTTGAGAAGCTGTTGGAAAATACTTTCCTTGGCCTGGCAAGTTGCACTTGGGCCCTCATGGTGCTCCTTCTGTGCTCCTTCTGGCCTCAACATTAACAAAGCTCTATCTGCTTTTCAGAGAAGGGAGTCACCATTTGCTTTTCAAGGACTACTCAGTCTCCTCTGCCCCAGCTGCCTGTCACACTGGAGCCTTTCCTTGCACCCTTCCAAGCCACTAGTTTTCTTTTCTCTTTCTGTCTCTCAAACAGTTTCCCTTTCTACTTCCAGCAGCTGCCAAGAAACTTCATGGACCCATCTGTCCTCCAGGCCAGGCAAATAACCAGGGCTCCCCAGAGCCACCAGGAGATGGGTGAGCACAAAGTGGTACTGGAGATGCTTTAATTCATAGAACTAAAACTCAGTAGGATTAAACTCACAGCCAGTTTTAGAAGCCCACATCCCTGCTGTTCTCCCCACTTCTCCCAGGCTTTGGAGGTATCCATGTTCACCATTACACCCTAAACACTCAGAAATCATTGCTTTCACCTACCGTGTTTGTAAGCCCAGAGGTGGCTGGTGTGAGTTGGTCACCTCTGGGGAGGTGACAAATCATAACCCAGCTGGGCATTCCTGGGGAGAGCCAGAAGGAGACTTCCTGGTGGAGGCAAGGCCTGGGGAAGGCATTTGGGATGGCTGCTATCCTCACACACATCAAAGGTGCAAATGGCTTTTATCAAGAGGCAGTAAAACTAATCCAAAGCCCACTTTAATGTATTTGCCACATATTTGAAAGGGAACAGATTTCAGAAATGCTTTCGAGAGTTTTAAAAATTCTTCTGGACCTGTGTCTTAGAGCTCTTTCCACTCTGGAAACCTGATGCTTTTGTTTCTGGGATCCCAGATGTTCTGGATTCATGACTGAGGCAAGATTGAGAACTAAAACTATTTCTAAACCTCTTCTGAGATATGGGCACAAATAGTTTGGCTTTTTTTCCTAGCTCTAAACCCCTGTTAAACTCGGGTGTTTTTTTTAAAACCCAGGCCATGCTTACAGTAAATACCACCTGCTCAGTCAGCAAGAGAGACATCCTCCCATTCAGTTGTCAAAAACCCCTCATTTCCACCTCACTAAACCTGCAAGACACTGGCCTTTTGACCTGCTGGGGTGCTTGCCCCTAGTCTGGAGCTTTAGGCCGGTCCTGTTCTGCTAGAAGAAATCGACCTTTAGTGTTTTAAACAGGAGCAAATCCTTGGCAAGATCAGAGGAACTGCAGTCTTTCTCATTTTCTTTCTTCTTCTTTTTTTTTTTTCTTTCCTGCAGGAGAGTTTAAACATCGCTGCTTTCATTTGGAAAGGGCGAGTGACTTTCCCATGCCGTAATACCCAGCAAGTGTTGAGAGAATGTGGTTACATAAAACCATATTTTTAATACAACCGACAGACTGTCTTGAGAGCTAAGTGTTTTTTGACAGTTTTTATGCACCTGTTAATTCAAAGCTCTTAACATGTGCCAGTTAAAAAGAGCCAGGCACTAAAACATCCACCCTGTGGACGGCCAGGGCTCAGCTGCACACCAGAGCACAGGGAATCCATGCAAGGTAGAAACTTGGCTTCCCTCACAGCACCAACTGGTACAGAGCTAGTGCAACTCAGAGCTTTTGTTTCCCTGTCCTGCTTGGCCTCGTGGATTCCTGCTTCTGCTTTGGACCTGAAGAACAGCTGACATTTCTTTGGGTTTCTTCTGTCTGCTTTTCTCACCTATGTCAGAAAGAAAAGATGCCAAACTTCCTGTCAGGGCCACGTCCTTAAAAGACAATACTGACAATACTTCCCCAGGCTCCTCTGCTAAATTTGTGCCTCCTTGTTTTCCTGAAGTGGGGTTGCTTTTGGTGGTCAGGTAGAGCCCAGATGGAAACCTGCTGCACTGTCCTCCAGTGTGTCTGCTCAGGTATCACCTCCACTCCACTCCCTGCTCAGGTGGTCTCTTCAGACAGAAAGGAAGTTCTCCTCCTCCTCTTGTCTAATATTTTCCTTCCTCTTCACCCCTTCAATATTACAAACTTTCGATGTATAGATTTTCTCAGGGTCATTTTAAACCTCTCACAGCCAGGTCTTCCCTCTTCCTTCTGCGACTTTCTCCCCATGCTGTATCTGCTCCCATCACAACTCCCCAGGGTTAGGGTTAGGGTTAGGGTTAGGGTTAGGTTTAGGGTTAGGTTTAGGGTTAGGTTTAGGGTTTGGGTCTTGCTCTGCACTCTGTGGATCACTCGATGGCCTTTTCTTTTCCCTGTGGAGAAAAGCTTGAAAACTCAGCACCATCTCACATAAAGCCTCAAAAAAGCCCAGAAGGCAGATAAAAACAAGAAAGCCTGAGAATTTTAAATACTTGCAGATGCTGACACAGTCATTTCTGTGGCTGAAATGACCAGCTAACTCTAAAATGAGTGGCCACTCATTTTTCATGCCAGTGACTGTGCATTTGGGATGTGTTTCTGTGTAAGGAAGGGTTAGCACTCCTTCTGTGGAAATTTAATCAAGCTTAATCAAGCCTTCAGGTGATAATTGCACTGCCTTGAGGAGATGGGGCTGTGGCAGATCTAGACCTTTCCTTTATCTCAAGGCCAAGAGGCATGAGGAGAGTCTCTGGTGTTAAGCCCAAAGCTTAACAAAGCAAACATCAATGTTCCTTCTTGCATCTCTGCTAAGTTCCCTGCAGGCTGCATTGACAGATTTGGCTCATGGAATAACCTGTCAGAACAGTGTTGCTGTCCCTGAATGCTGCACATGAGCTTGAACTGACAGGAGGGTTCTTTATGCAGGGAACACGAGGTGGGGGCTTGTCAGGACAATAGATGGGGCTAGGATTCCACCTCAATGACACAGGCTGTTTATTGCAAAATCACCTGGCAGGACAAATCTGCTCCACGTCAGGTGTGTGCACACTGCTCTTTGTGTTGAATTAGCTAGAACATGGTATATAGTGTTTTTATTGGCTTTACATTTTACTCTGACTGCAGGAAGACATATTATACCCTATCTGGCATAAATCCTGTTGGAGCACAGTTACCCTGTGACAATTCAGAGGATAAATTGGCCAGGCAGAGTGGTATACACTCCATCAGTGTTTTGCTGCATGGGATCACAACAGTTTTAATCATGTCCTGGGTACCCTCAAACAAAATTTTCCATCTCAGTACTGCCCAGCTGTGCTGGTGTGTGTTATGCTTATGATGTTTCCTTGAAAAACATGACTGCTCCTGCTGAAAGGTTGCATTACTTTTATTTCTTACTCTGCTGCTTCAGCAGCTGCTGTGCATGGACTTGACCTGTAGCCTGTGTCTTTTCAGGGTGCACCTTCCAAGCAAGATTAAGGTGTAGCTGGGGTGATCTCCTGTTCTGGAATGACAGAACTGGAAAGGATCTCAACACATCCTCCAACTTTTAGCCACAACCAAGTGTGGCTT